>JALPQI010023017.1:0-18186 GCA_025490895.1 Thaumatotibia leucotreta
AATTGTAACATAGTACCTTTATAAAACGCAAATTGTAAAAAACGGGGCAAGTGTTGCCAGTGAACGCTTGTAAAATTGTAACTTGTAACTTTATAAAACGCGACCCTGGTAATTATTGAGCATCCGATATTTTGGCATTGTTGCAAATCGTCGGGGATAGTAGGTACAATACCGCGTAACTACTTACCAAAGCAGATAGTTCAAATATCAAACAATTGACACTCAAATTGAGCCTTATTGAATTTGTTAGTAACGCGGTATTGCACTATCCCCGACGAAAAGCCATCTTCACGGGGTACTCATATGTCTACTGTTTCGATTACTTCACTCAATTCAAAGTTATGATATGATAAGCATAACTCAATAGGTAAGACCTCTTTTTTGGTTTTATTTCAAGATATTTTTTGGTCTTATATTAAGATTATTATTAGTATTATTGCGAACAATGACACTCATTTGACAGATCTCTGAAAATAACAAAACAAAATGGGTCAATTACTTTTGTTTTGTTGTTATCCTGTCACATCACTCAAGGTATAGATAGTTCCACGAGAGTTGAGGTCACGCACACAGCAACATGTCATGTAAATACACGGGAAATTTAAAATTAGTGTTCTTTTTCCGTACTGACAGCAAACCCAATTGCAACTGTAAGATTGGTTAAAAAGTTTGTTCAAGGGATTCCCTTCAATGTTTTGACGCGAGTAATTCATTAATTCACTACATTTTTTGCAATTAGTACTTCATTTGGATGTGTGTGTAATCATTTACCTCAACTCTGGTGAGATGACCTATACAACAGTTGACCAGTTTGATAGAAGAAAGTATCCTGTAAGCTCTACTGTCATGAATGTCATGATTAGTGCGTGGCACTTTGGAAGGGCAACACAACTGTCAAAAAATCAAAGTTTTGTCGATTTTAACGCTATTAAATTGTGACTTTAATGGTGACCCAGGTAAATGTAACCATGGCAACGAGTGACATAAAAAGTGGGTCACCCAAATCACATCACATCATCAGTCTATCTCAGTCCACTGCTGGGCTTAGGCCTCTCCTATTATCTATGCGTATGGAGAGGTCATCATCATCATCATCATTATCATTATCATATCAGCCGAAAGACGTCCACTGCTGAACATAGGCCTACCCCAAAGTTTGCCACAATGACCGGTCCTGGGCCACCCGCATCCAGCGGACTCCTGCGACCTTCACCAGGTCATCGGTTCACTTTGTGGGGGGCCTACCCACGCTACGCCTTCCAGTACGTGGCCGCCACTCAAGAACCTTCCCGCCCCAACGGCCATCGGTTCTACGCGCGATGTGCCCCGCCCACTGCCACTTCAGTTTAGCGATTCAGAGAGCTATTTCGGTTTCTTTGGTTCTGCTGCGGATGGTCTCATTTTTAATCCGATCACGCAGAGAGACTCCTAGCATAGCCCTCTCCATTGCCCTTTGGGTGACTTTGAGCCTTCTTAAATATGAGGCCCATTGTAAGCGGCCACGTTTCAGTGCCGTAATGTCATCACTGGCAACACCCACTGATTAAAGACTTTCGTCTTCAAACACTGCGGAATATTGGAAGAAAATATATGTCATAGCTTCCCGAACGCTGCCCAACCGAGTCGGATTCGACAATTGACCTCTTTCTCGAAGTTGGACCTACCTAACTGAATAGTTTGCCCTAGGTATATTCGTATACAACTTCGAGTGTAAAGTCTCCGATTATTACGGGAGTTGGTGCTACATGGGAATTCGACATGATTTTCGTCTTATCCATGTTCATCCTAAGACCAACTCGCTCGGAGGCTTTACTGAGGTCAACGAGCATAGTACTTCAGTCCTCCAAGGTCTCAGCCAAGACTACTATATCGTCAGCGAATCGAAGGTGAGTGAGGTACTTGCCGTTTATGTTGATACCCAGCCTTCTCCAATCCAGAGTCTTAAAGACATCCTCCAGTGCAGCGGTAAACAGCTTAGGGGAACCCTGCCTAACTCCCCGCTGCAGCAAAATAGGCTTCGAGCTCTGGCCTTGGAGTCGGACTGACATTGTGGCGCTCTCGTATAAACACTTCAACACCTCGATATAGCGGTAGTCGACTTGGCACCGTTGGAGAGACTGCGGAGAGGTAAATGCCCATAATCGCCACGCTGGGCCATCAAGGTTTGACGATCGCCCATCATCAATAACTTGGAGCTAGCACGAAAACGAATAAGAAAAACAACACTTTCACAAACAAATGTATATTTGAAAACTCCGGTAAGTAAAACGTGCAAGTGCTCTCAAGGGCGACGACTGAACAACTGAACCATATTTGTATTCATGGAACTAGCTAGTAAACACAATTCAAATCGCTGTCATTGCATAAACAAGATAGAACTTGTATTCAGCCAATATCAAATTTCAATATACAATACAATCTTCTATCAAGAATTATAATCAGTGACACTTCAGTGGCCGTGTGACTGCAGTAATACATTTGACCCAAATACCAAATTGGCGTTTGAGGGAGAGGGGTCTCGATCCTCGCTCTGGGTCGTTCCTCGTTCAAAGGCTGTCCATTGCGGTTCAACGCGGTAACGCGGCGAGCGTAATGGGCACCTTTGGGCCGGGAACGATGCAGGGTGGTTTAGACTTCTAGGGTATTGTATTTCTGTTAGGTTAAGGGTAAAATTTTGTTATTATGATTGTATTTTGATGTATTAAATCAATGTTGCTGAAAATTAAAAATACCAAATATAATTTGCGATAAACGTTTTTAAGAAAAAATAAATTCTTGACAAAAACTGTTTCTTTTCAGTTCCTGGAATTAGAAGGGAAGCGTTTCATATTCACCTTCATAGTGGACATCTCGCACGACAACTTCAACGTCATTCAGTCCGCCGACGACGACACGGCTGCGTTCCTCCGCGGTCTTCTCGCGAAAGCCGAAGACACGCTTATAGTCGTCATGGGCGACCATGGGACTAGGTATGTACACAAGATAGTCTGCCGATGACGACACGGCTGCGTTCCTCCGCGGTCTTCTCGCGAAAGCTGAAGACACGCTTATAGTCGTCATGGGCGACCATGGGACTAGGTATGTACACAAGATAGTCTGCCGATGACGACACGGCTGCGTTCCTCCGCAGTCTTCTCGCGAAAGCTGAAGACACGCTTATAGTCGTCATGGGCGACCATGGGACTAGGTATGTACACAAGATAGTCTGCCGACGACGACACGGCTGCGTTCCTCCGCGGTCTTCTCGCGAAAGCTGAAGACACGCTTATAGTCGTCATGGGTGACCATGTAGTCCATTATATTACGGCAACCTATGTATGGGAAAAGTTCGCATTCGGATACCAGCACCAAATTTTAGTATGTTGTTAAATATGTTATTCTGTATCCAAAACTGTCGGGAGACACTCTCTCAAAGGTCAAGGTCACCAGTAATGACATCCTCAAAATGGCTGCTGCCTAATTTTGAAAAGCGCTTATTTGTTCCTCAACCGCCCAACATACACCATTGTGTGTAGTATCAATTGAAAGGTTATTAAATATGCTCTAACTTTGTCTTTTTGTGTTATAGCGTACATCTGAAAATAAAAAAAATATCGTGGAAAGAATAAAAATATTTTTTTACTCTTTTCGTACAATGTACATTTCATCAGGAAACAAGCGGTATTAGAAAAAAATATTGTACTACATAAATGTAGCTAAACTATTATCCTAAAATAAACAGTTTAAATCATCGAAATCGGTTGAAAATAAACAAAGTTATGTCATTTTCTATATTCCGCGGCAAACGACATACACCCGCCATCCGCCCGCCAGCAAGTTCGAAAATGTTAATTGCACCCAAACTATGCAATTGATTTACACTAATAAGATATGAACTAAAAGCCAATTCATTATACAAATACTAGTTGTTTTCAAAATACTGTTGTTATTAAAATAAAATACATAATTTAAGAAAAAACCAAATTAAAATACATAGGTACTTAGAGTAAGGTAGGAAAAAGGTAACAAATTGATAATAATAACTTCTAACTATCAATGAAAGAATATTATGTATATATATATTTCAAGGTTTTATTCTGAACAGTAAATTCTGGAGTAAGTTCCTTCACATACACAAAGAAGAGTGCAATTTAAAACGTTTTTTACGCATACGCCAATATGGACAAGGCAAGTTCTTTCTTCTTTTTTCCAGCTCCAATCGCAGGGATCATTTTTCTTGTGAAGGCAAGGCACTTCGTCCATATCTTCGTTTGTTTGTAGCATGGTTCGCTTTAGATGTTGAGTCAGTTTCAGTGCATCTTTTGTTGGTGAGATGCTTTCAATACTCAATCATTTATTGCTTCCACACAGTTTACAAGGTATTATGTGAACATAAAGTGTTTACCGCTATTTAGTTAGCTTTATTATTAATAGAAAACATTCCGTCTTGCTATAATTAATTGTTATATCATTTGTAGTCTCTCTGGACATTCGTCATCCAAGTGGTGGACGGTCTTCCTCTTTCCCTCTTTCCAGTAGCCATGGACAGATAGTTTATCACGACATGACTGTCTGGTCGGCGAAGGACGTGACCTTACCATCTTAGCTTATTTTTACAATCTTGAAACTAACCCTTACATTACATCAGTGGCGAACGCAGTCCTTGAGCGTGTCTCCGTAGACACGCTCCTGTCTATCGTAGCATACGATGTATGTGATAGAGTATTGAGTAAACTGAAAGAAATAGAACCGGAGAGAGAGTGGAAAGAGGGAACCAGTTCCAGGCAAGCTAAAATGACGAGAAGAACCCGATACTTTACGAAGTTGGAAAAAATTGACTTGAGGATGTTGATCAGAATTATTTCGAGAAACAACACCCTCAACAGGTATCTTAAGGTGATGGGAATAAGTAATTAAGCAGCCTGTCCATATTACGGGAGAGACGAAACTAGTCAGCATGTTCTGGTAGAATGCATTTTGTAGATACGCAGCGGCATTATGTGTTTGGCAGGTACCCCTGCAACTTATCGGTATTCTTTCTCTTCACTCATGGACGTGTCGTCGTCCATGAGTTCTTCCCTGGGGTCGCCCAGGGATATTCTACGGTTCTGCAAAATACAAGGAGGCTAGAAGAAAATAATGTGGTAACGCAGCCGTGACATTAACCTACAGCAACGGGACCAGCAACGGGAAAAGGATGAATGAACACACCAGATACTCGACAGCCCACTCGATTCCGGCCGAAACATAACATAACATGCGATGAAAAGCAATCAGAGACATATCAGCAATGAACGGATCGCATAAGAAATTAATCAAACTTACAGGCAGTCTCTTCAAACAAGCTAACGATCTAATCATCGTGTATCGAGAGCATGTAAATCCTTTCCAGGGCAAGCAACTCTAAACATCAAAGTTTCCGTCCCTCTAAAAAAACCCTCGCCCTCATGTATGGTAGTTATTTGTTTCAGCGGCGGCTGTGTGTAAAATAATATTCTGGCATAGGCTTGTTCGCGTGAAGACGAGAGCATAGTCACGGAGGAAGAAGTGAGGACTTTACCTTTATATGTACAGATTACAGTTGTCATTCCAACGGAATATTCATTATTAGTTGAAACAATTCTGCTGTTACGAACTGATGTAAGCTGCTTGCCCTGGAAAACGATTTTCGTGCTCAGTATCGTGCTTTATATTGTTAGCTTGTGTGAACAAACTTTGCCTGTAGGTAAGTTTGATTATTTTTTTATGCGATCCGTCCATTGCTGAAATATCTGGGATTGCTTCTAATCGCATACTTTGTTTGCTACGATGGGCAGGAGGAGTCGCGCACACGGCCAGAGTTCACAACAAGCATGTAAAGAGGAGTTTCAAGGTTGTAAAAATAAGCTAAGATGGTAAGGTTACGTCCTTCGCCGACCGGACAGTCATGTCGTGATAAACTATCTGTCCATGGCTACTGGAAAGAGGAAGGCCGTCCACCACTTGGATGACGAATGTCCAGAGATACTACAAATTATATAACAATTAATTATAGCCAGACGGAATAATTTCATATGAATATAAAGCTATCGAAAGCATCTCAACTTCATTTATGATCTCACCAACTAAACATGCACTGAAACTGAATCAATTCTGAAGCGGACCATTCTACAAACAAACGAAGATATGGACGAAGTGCCTTGCCTTATCCACAAGAAAATTGATCCCTGCTATTGGAGCTGGAAAAAAGAAGAGAAAGTAATTTTGTCTATATTCCAGTTCCATTGTGGAAAACGATTCCTGATGCAAGTGCTAGTTGCAAAGAACTTGTGCCTTGTCCAGGTCCACGTTGGCGTATGCGTAAAAAACGTTTTAAATTACACTCTTCTTTGTGTATGTGAAGGAACTTGCTCCAGAATTTACAGTATGCTTAGCCAAGTTGCCAAGCGCTAGCGCTTAGTAGCGTATCGTAGTTTTCCCTCTCTGTCACTCTTTCATATTAGAGCGACAAAGACAGTTAGCTGCGATTGACGATTAAGCGCTAGCGATTGGCAACTTGGCTAAGCATCCTGTTCAGAATAAAACCTTGAAATATATTATACATAATATTCTTTTATTGATAGTTAGAAGTTATTATTATTCATTTGATACCTTTTTTCTACCTTACTTTTTTTAAATTTGTTTTTTTCTTAAATTATGTATTTTATTTTAATAACAGCAGTATTTTTAAAACAACTAGTATTTGTATAATTAATTGACTTTTAGTTCATATCTTATCAGTATTAATCATTTGCATAGTTTGGGTGCAATATACATTTTCGAACTGGCGGGCGGGCCATCCGGCGGGTGTATGGCGTTTGCCGCGGAATATAGAAAATGACATAACTTTGTTTATTTTCAACCGATTTCGATAATTTAAACTGTATATTTTAGGATAATAGTTTGGCTATATTTATGTAGTACAACATTTTTTTCTAATACCGCTTGTTTCCTGATGAAATGTACATTGTACAAAAAGAGTAAAAAAAAAATGTTATTCTTTCAACGATATTTTTTTTATTTCTAGATGTACGCTATAACATGAAAAGACAAAGTTAGAACATATTTAACGACCTTTCGATTGATACTACACACGATGGTATACGTTGGGCGGTTGAGGAACAAATAAGCGCTTTTTGAAATTAGGCACTAGGCATTTTGATGACGTCATTACTGGTGACCTTAACCTTTGAGAGAGTGTCTCCCGGCAGTTTTGGATACAGAATGACATATTTAACAACATACTAAAATTTGGTGCTGGTATCCGAATGTGAACTTTTTTTCCGTAATATAATGGACTAATGGGACTAGGTATGTACACAAGATAGTCTGCCGATGACGACACGGCTGCGTTCCTCCGCGGTCTTCTCGCGAAGGCCGAAGACACGCTTATAGTCGTCATAGGCGACCATGGGACTAGGTATGTACACAAGATAGTCTGCCGATGACGACACGGCTGCGTTCCTCCGCGGTCTCCTCGCCTACCGAAGACGCTTATAGTCGTCATAGGGGACCATGGGCTTAGGTATGTACTCAACTAGGGCATGTGGTATCGGTACCAGTTCCAAGAACTTGATCTACCAGTTTCGGCCGGTACCATAGCCAGGAGTATTGAAATAGTTATTTGTTTTACTAGGGAGCAAAGCGATTGTTTAACTCTCGTGCAAATATTGAAACCCGAGCAAGCGAAAGATTCCAGAATTTAATCATAAAATGGAATGTTGAGCGATGCGAGGGTTTTAAGGCACGAGAGTTGAACAAGCTTTGCAGCCGCGTGAAACACAACATTTTTCACCACACTAAAGCGAGGAAACATGCGAAATAAGACTCAAACATAACAAATTAGAAGGTATTTATTTGCAAGTCCTCAACTTCCAAAAAATAAACAAATCAACAAATAATAAAACAATAACCTCAAATATTTATCTTGGCGTGGCAATGCTTAAAAAGCCTTTTACAACCAAATGTGGTATTTAATTTGGATTTTAGCATATTGAATATAATATTCTGAAAGGTTCATGTGTATGAATCTGTTTGAAACTAATGAGTTTTCGAACGTACTGTCTAGTTCAAACGTCAAAAAGCTTATTGCACTCTCAGGCCGTATAAGTTTTTTATTGTTTCACAAAAACATTTTACAGTAGGTATAACTTTTTTTAGACAAAAATATGTAATATATTATAGTTATTGCTTTAGTCTATCCAGAAGATTAAAAAAAAAATACTTTAACCTCTAGAGATTAAAACACAGTTTTGCGCTCTGAAATTGAAGGACAAACAGCGTGTTTACGAGCAGTGTGGTGAAAAAGAAATTTTAGTACCGGTTCTCGCACCACTGTAATTTCGGTAATTCCGGGTTCGCATGCCCTAGGTATACACAACTTCATACCTAGTCCGTAGTCTTTCCATCCGCGTTGCTGCACGGTCTCTCTTCTAAGGAAGACGCTTATAGCCGTCATGGGGGACCATGGGCCTAGGTCTACAAACAAATAAAACATGCAAGCCGCACGCCATACTAAATTGCCTTTTAAAAACGGTCCTGAATTTTAGTTGACAAGTGTCACCCCCTCTTCAATGCATCACGGCAATGAATTTCAATATCAACCTTTAAAAACTTAAAATGCCTTAAAATAGTTGTCATTGGTCCATCAAAGTTCTGATTGGCTATATTCTATAAACATATTATGTCAAATATGTTGCGGCGAATTATGCGCGGTGTCAAGAAAAGCGCTATGCTATGTCCTGCCCGTCTTGGCTCAATTGAACAATTGGTTTTGGGGGCATATTTGAGCTGGCGTTAGACGTCCATATATGGTCGCAGGTATATACTCTTACTAGGGCATGCTGTACCGGTACCGGTTCCAAGAATTTTATTTCTCGGTTCATGCCAGCCAAAACCGGGAATATCGGGGAAAATCTTCAGGACAGGTTTTTGCGACACCATATATTTTCCGGGAATTAGGTACCGGGAATTCCCGGGAGCATGCCCTATACACAAGCTTGTAGTCCGCAGACACTGCTGCGCTGTTGCATGGTCTCTACTTCTTTTATTGTAAAAAATACAATACATTGAATATTTCTTTTAATTCTATCAAAATAGTACATTGCGACACAAGTGCAAAAAATATGAAATTCGAAACGAGTGGCGATGTTTTAAAACACGACCGACACGGGGGACAGGTGTCCGGATAGGAGTATAATGTGTGCGAACGTTTTCAGATTCGCGCACGTCCGCGACACGCTGCAAGGCAAGCTAGAGGAGCGCCTCCCCCTCCTCGCCCTCCGCCTCCCCGACCGCCTCGTCCGCGCCGCCCCCCGCGCCGCCAGCGCGCTGCGGCTCAACGCGCGCGCGCTCACTACACCGCACGACCTGCACGCCACCATCCTCCACGTGCTCGACTTGAAGCAGCATTGGAACCCGTACAAAGTCAAGGGAGCGGATTTTACGCGGGGGCTTACGATGTTGGAGCCGGTGAGTCTGTGCCAAAGGTGGAGGCATCTAGTAGCCAGGCCCGCCAATATGTCTTATGTGCCTTCAGTTTCCGAACAAATTAAAAAATAATGCTTACTGCCTTCTAAATCATACGTAAATAGGTACTATCCAAATAAAGCATTCTCGCACATAGAAACTTGATGAAAATCATGAGCGAAAATTAGAGGAAAGTACCAGGCGCGCATAAGACGGTTAGAGGTTGTAAGGTAATGCGACTCGCTCACTACACCGCACGACCTGCACGCCACCATCCTCCACGTGCTCGACTTGAGGCAGCATTGGAACCCGTACAAAGTGAAGGGAGCGGATTTTACGAGGGGACTTACTATGTTGGAGCCGGTGAGTCTGTGCGAAATGTGGAGGCATCTAGTAGTAATAGTACGGTCAAATCGTACATAATTTTACCCTAAACTCGCAAGTCAAGTAGTATCGCTGCATTTTTAGTATGTTGTTTAGACACCATCATCATCAATGGCCACAGCATCCCTGACGGATGATTGTTACAACGCTGTGTTAGTTATTATTTTTACGCCTTGTACAGCTGCGCTTATGGCTGTACAAGCCTATCGCTGCGCGACACTTTTTGCCGCATAAGTCGCATGTGTGTTGTGAGTCTGGGGGTGAGGCTATACTACTGGCCTGATGGCGTTTGTCTCTTTTTTGTTGCAGTTTTTCCAGCCACACTTGGTCGTGCTTCTTTATTCCTGTGCTGAGGTCTCTACGCCACTCAGGTCTCATTTCTGCACCTTCTTCACAAGCAAACCATATCACGCTTGCAGGAATCCTTAAATCTTAACATCGGGCGTCCCACAGATCTTTTTGCGTGTGCTATTTGGCCCATCATCACTTGTCAAGGTAATCTTCCTGGGTCCATGCGGTGTACATGACCCAGCCACCGCGGTCTCCTCTGTTTGAGGATCGCTGTAATGCTGGATATGCCAGCTTTTGCGAGAACTGCTGCATTCGTCATCTTGTCCCTCCAGGTCACTCCCAAAATGAACCTCAGGCAACGCATGTGGAAAGCGTTCAGCTGGCGTTCCTGTGCAGAGTAGGTAGTCCATGTCTCCGATGCGTATAAAAGTGCACTGAGTACGCATGTTTGGTACACAAGAACTTTGGTTGCTATGGTTAGCTTGTCGTTCCTCCAGACGCGAGTGTGAAGTCGCCCAAATGTTGTCGAGGCCTTACCAATGCGAGAAGCTATTTCTTTTCCATTAGAGAGCGCAGATGTTGTTGTGGACCCGAGATAACAAAAGTGGTCAACTACTTGCAAAGGAGAACCATTAAGCATAATGCAAGGTGATCAATCTGTCCCTTGAACCATGACCACAGTTTTTTTGGGATTGACGCTCATAGAAAATAGCTGGCAAGCATGGCTGAACTTGTTTATCAGCAACTGAAGGTCCTCCTCCGAGTGAGCAACAAAAGCCGCGTCATCTGCGTACAGGAGCTCTCTGGCAATTATGTCTTTGCTTTTTGCAGTTGCCTTTAAACGGCTGACACTAAAAAGTCGACCATCCTTCCTAGTATGCAAATGCACACCGACGTCGCAATCCCTGAATGCTACAAGAAGTAAGGCCGAGAAGAAAATTCCAAAAAGAGTGGGCGCGAGCACGCAGCCCTGCCTTACTCCACGATTGACTCCGAAGTTGTCTGACGTTTCACCATCAAACACTACAGAAGCACGCATGTTATCGTGAAAGGATTTTACTAGTGATAGTAGAGTAGGCGGACATCCGATCCTACACAGCACTTCGTATAGACCACTCCGGCTTACCGTGTCGAACGCCTTATTCAGATCTATGAAGGCCATGTATAGTGGGATGCGATGCTCGCGGCACTTTTCCTGGAGTTGACGGAGAGTGAAAATCATGTCGTTTGTAGATCGTCCGGCGCGAAACCCACACTGAGTATCAGGGTAAATGCGCAATGCTAAGATCTCAAGTCTCTTCAAGACCACCTTCGCAAATGCTTTACCAGCAATGCTCAGTAAGGATATGCCTCTGTAATTATTGCAGTCCCCACGGTCACCTTTTCCTTTGTATAAGGTGATGATGTCTGCATCCCTCATGTCCTGCGGCACCGTGCCTCCAATCCAACAACGCTGAAGGAGAGCGTACAGGGAGCGTGTGACACATCCAAGACGAATAAGTTCAGCCGGTAAGTTATCACGGCCAGTGCTTTTGCCTAGCTTCAGACTACTCAGCGCCGTGTCAAGTTCTTCTGGAGAAGGAGGAATATCTAACTCAACTGCGGTCGGGAAGGAAGGAAAGCTGACGAGCGCAGCTGCACTTATGTTGACCTCTTCAGTGTACAAGCTTGAGTAATGCTGCTCCCATCTCCTTAACACTTCATCTCGGTCTGTTATTGGATCGCCATTAATGTATTTAATCGTGGCCCGTTTCCTGATAGTTGGTCCTGTTGCCAGTTTAATTCCGTTATACATGCCCCGGAAGTCTCCTGTATCTCGACAATGCTGGATTGACCTACATAGATTTACCCAGAACAAATTGGCAAAATGACGGGAGGACCGCTGTAAGTCCGCCTTTGCAGCTTTATAAGCAGATTGTTTACGCTTATCTGTAGGGTTGCTAAGTACTTCCGCCAGGGCGGTTCTTTTCCGCTCGATGTAGGGTCGAATATCCTGCTCATATGTGGCAAACCAATCGGATTCTGCCTTACGCTCCGTACCAAATATTTCCGTGGCCGTCCGTGTCAATACTTCCTTGATGTGTGACCACATCTCTTCAGCACTCTCATCGCTTTGCAATAACTCAGGTGTTAGTTCAGACTCCAGTTTTTTACTAAACTCTTTGTTCAGATGACAATCAAGCATATTCTTTGTACTCAAGACTCGTTTACGACAGCTTTTCATTGAAGAGTGAATCTTTTTAGGTAATAGACGGATCTTAGCCATTACTAGAGAGTGGTCAGTGTCACAATCTGCACTGTGATAGGTACGGACGTTAAGAATGTCTTTGAGGTTGCATCTCTTGGTTATTACAAAGTCGATTTGATGCCAGTGTCCTGAGCGTGGATGTTTCCATGACACTTTATGAATTGGCTTGTGGTGGAAGTAGGTATTAGTGACGCAAAGGGAATAGGATACGCATAATTCCATGAGCCGTTGACCGTTATCGTTCATGTTTCCAATTCCATGCGATCCCATTGTATCTGGCCAGTTCTGATAAGCACTACCGATTCTCGCGTTAAAGTCACCCAGAAGTATAAGCTTGTCAGATCTTCTAACTTTTTCAAGGCAGCCTCGTAACTCTTCGTAGAAACAATCCTTTACTTCTGGAGTGGCCTTTAGGGTAGGCGCGTAAGCTGAAATTAACGTCACTGGACCCGATGCAGTTGTTAAACGCAGAGACATTAGACGCTCCGAAACACTAATTGGGGATTCAACACAAGAGAGCAGTCTATTATGAACTGCAAAACCAACGCCATATTCGCGTCTTTCACCCGGGTCCTTTCCCTTCCAAAAGAAGGTGTAATTGGATTCACGTAGACTGCCCTCGCCAGCTAAACGAGTCTCCTGCAATGCGACGATATCTATACGCATGCGTTTTAGCTCTCCGTCAATGATTGTCGTTTTGCGCAGTTGTGGGACATCGACGTGTGGATCATCATTTCCAGGTAGCATTGTTCTCACATTCCAAGTAGCAAACCGTGTTATAGGATGATTTGTGGATTTAATGTTAACTTTCTTATTCTTGTTGCTAGGTGACTAATATGCTCACCGTTGCTACAGACACTGTGACATGCCTGGTGCTTCACACACCCATAGAAGCGCAAGGCGAGGGACGGACCGGTACCTTATTGGCCGGGGACTGCCCAGCTTGAGGCGGGCGATAACTGGTCAATTAGTCACGATGGACTATCCCACCGACGAGAGTCAGCCCTGGCGTCCACGCAGACGTCCATTAGCGCAGACTTATCACCGGTGACTGCGACTCCCCGTGTTGTTTCCACACCTTTTTCAGGTGCAGGTGGAGTGCCCTCTCCACAGACGTTGCATCGCCTGGGACGAAAAGATAAGGAGACACGAACCTGCCCAGAATTCATGACCCCCTCTCGACCACGTCGGCTGAATCCCCAGGAATGAGACGAGTCATTACGTGCGGGTGCGGGTAAGTCTTATAGTTGGGGGTATACGAGGCTTCAAAACATGCATTTATTTTCTTAACTTAATGAAGGGCACATTTTGAAATGTCGTATCTCTAAATCTATATAATTTAGGGTAATGCAAGGTAGCTCAAATCCTTTCAAATTTAATATTCTTTCATAGTTTTATAGCAATTAGTATCAAAAAGTTATAGTTTTTTAGTTAAACGTTAAAAACTAAAAAAAGTCCGATTTTTTACAGTTTCTTACGTCCTATACCTAAATCCTTATTTTTTTTCTTGTAATATGCATTTTCGTACATCCCTATAGAGCCTATACGTATAATATACAAAAATTGCAGCTTTGCAACACGACTTTCCATTTGTATGAAAAACTTAGATAGCGGACCTCCTGCTTTTTGAATTTCGCGTTTTTAGTTTCAATTACAAAGTTTACTGACCTGATTTTACCCTTAAATGAAAGAATATTAATTGCGCTATAAGAAATTTATTTTATGTTTTTCGTAGCATAATTAGGTAAGGCGATATCAAACTAGAAACGTTAGCGAAACTCAACATTTTATCTAGTTCACAAAACAGGGTACTATTTGAAGTCTCGAATCTCTGAAACTATAAGGCCTACGGTAATGCATGTTATCTCATCTTGTTACAAATTCATTCATCTTTAAACGTTACTTGATACATATTGTCAAAAAACGTAAGACTTTTTTTATAAAAATCAGAAACTAAAAATAGACAGTAAATTTCACAGTTTTTCATGTATAACGCAGCTAGCACAACTTTTTTTTGCTTGCAAAATGTGGTTTTATACTGCCCTATGGTGTCTAAATAACATACCAAAAATGCAGCTTTACTACATGTTTTGCGAGTTTAATGTACGATTTGACCGTACTATAAGGCATGTCGATACATTTAGTGTGCCATCACTTTTTGATCAAGTTCTAAAAACGAATGTAACTCGGAGATGGTTTATAAATAGGTACATAATCCAAATAAAGCATTCGCACTAATAAAATATTAGAGAAGCTTGATGAAAATCATGAGCGAATGTTAGACGAAAGTACCAGGCGCACATAAGACAGTAAGAGGTTATAGCGACTCGCCTCGCCCTCCGCCTCCCCGACCGCCTCGCCCGCGCTGCGGCTCAACGCGCGCGCGCTCACTACACCGCACGACCTGCACGCCACCATCCTCCACGTGCTCGACTTGAAGCAGCATTGGAACCCGTACAAAGTGAAGGGAGCGGATTTCACGAGGGGACTTACTATGTTGGAGCCGGTGAGTCTGTGCAAAATGTGGAGACATCTAGTAGCCAGGCCCGCCAATATGTCTTATGTGCCCTTCAGTTTCCGAACAAACTAAAAAATAATGCTTACTGCCTTCTAAATCATACATAAATAGGTACTATCCAAATAAAGCATTCTCGCACTAATAAACATTAGAGAAACTTGATGAAAATCATGAGCGAAAATTAGAGGAAAGTACCAGGCGCGCATAAGACGGTATGAGGTTGTAAGGTAATGCGACTCGCTCACTACACCGCACGACCTGCACGCCACCATCCTCCACGTGCTCGACTTGAAGCAGCATTGGAACCCGTACAAAGTGAAGGGAGCGGATTTTACGAGGGGGCTTACGATGTTGGAGCCGGTGAGTCTGTGCGGAATGTAAAGGCATCTAGTAGCCAGGCCCGCCAATATGTCTTATGTGCCTTCAGTTTCCGAACATACTAAAAATAATGCTTACTGCCTTCTAAATCATACATAAATAGGTACTATCCAAATAAAGCATTCTCGCACTCATAAACATTAGAGAAACATGATGAAAATAATGAGCGAAAATTAGAGGAAAGTACCAGGCGCGCATAAGATGGTTAGAGGTTGTAAGGTAATGCGACTCGCTCACTACACCGCACGACCTGCACGTCACCATCCTCGACGTGCTCGACTTGAAGCAGCATTGGAACCCGTACAAAGTGAAGGGAGCGGATTTTACGAGGGGACTTACTATGTTGGAGCCGGTGAGTCTGTGCGAAATGTGGAGGCATCTAGTAGTAAGGCATGTCGATACATTTAGTGTGCCATCACTTTTTGATCAAGTTCTAAAAACGAATGTAACTCGAGATGGTTTATAAATAGGGTATATTATCCAAATAAAGCATTTGCAACTAATAAACATTAGATAAATTTGATACAAATCATGAGCGAAATTTGTAAAATGCAACCTTTGCCCTCAGATCCCACGCAACCGCTCCTGCAGCGAGGCGGGAATCGAACCCCACTGGTGCGCCTGCCTCGCCTGGCAGAACGTCTCCACCGACGACCCGCTCTACCAGAAGACTGCTACCGCCCTCGTGGACTACATCAACTCTCTTGTGGCCACAGTGGGGTGAGTACACTTCAATATAAAGAGGCATTTTAGTCCAAATAAAACAATAAGCGCGAATAAACATTTCTTCATTCAGTCTTCATTTAATAATACGGGTATAATTGCAGAATTGAGATATTCTTATTTTCATTCAGAGTAAATACGAACTATGAAGAATCTGTGGCTACGGTATTTAACATTTTGGAGGGTAGGCAACATATTGTAGATGGCGAGCTTCAGTAAAACAATATGTTGCTTTAATAACTTTTATTATAGTTTCATAACATCACTGACAGACTTATATTCCAAGGTCTACAGTCATAAGAGTGTGACTCCACTGACTCGGAGCGGAGCTGTGGGGGCTCGGCCAATGAGACACATCCACAGACAACATAACCTAAAGACGTAGCTTTAGACAATTATTTCATTTAAACCGATGCTGCCAAAAATGCTGAGGTGCGGGCGGCGTAACTGTGTTGTGATTCGTCGTTTCAAGGTCAATGAGGTGTAAAACAAAAATGTCCGCCGGTCGCTAGTGATTTCCGAATGTCGATAAAAGTATCGATGGTTACAATGTCTATCGCTTTCACAATTCGATATTTGTCAGTGACTTACCGACAAAACCGTAAATCCATATCCGTACCGTCCGTACTAATGCATATGCATACCATAAATGCGAAAGTATGTCTGTCAGCTTACTGAGTCTACACGCTTAAATCGCTGAGCCAATTTAGATGAAATTTTGAATGGAGATTATTTAAGACCCGGGAAAGGACATACGATATTTCATTCATCATCATCATTATCATCATCATCCCCGCAAATGAAGATATATTATGATACTAGCTTATGATGCTAGCTTGAAATGCATTTTATATAAAAAAATATTTGTACTGTCTGTCTGCTCTGTCTTCATCTTCACTTTTAAACCGGTTTAGATGAAATTTGGAATGGAGACAGTTTAAGACCCGGGAAAGGACAAAGGATAGTTATTTTATCATCATCATCCACGCAGACAAAGTTGCGGTCAAATATTAATATCATAATATATCTTTTCTGAGACAATAAATAAATCAATTTTATAAAATAGGTATACTTTTATTTGTACAATCATTAACTCGTAGTTACAAAGTTACCAAAAAACTACCATTAAAATACGTTGTATATAAAATTCGTATATTATTCGTTTTTGTTCATTTGAAATATGCCGGTTTCAAGTGTCAAGAACATATCACACTGCTAGGAGCAGGAAACCAATGGAGTCATTGATGGAGTTCACGACCAAGTAGAGCTACTTTATTTGTCTCTTTTTCCTTATGGAATACGTCTTGAGATGGGGTGAAGGATGACAATAGTTTGTTCATGTATGTCTTAATACACGGAATCTTCCCTATATTTTATCTGTGGTTATAACCCATAGTACAACTGAGGGGCAGTTGTCCAACTAGTATACGTAAATATATGTTCCAGTATTGGAATACCGATAAATTTAATGTAGGTACCGTGGTACAACCAATTGGACCACGGGTAAACTAACTTCCTCGTAGTACAATCGGTTGGACGATGGATTATTTGACTTCCCCGTGGCACAACCAGTTGGACCACGGGTCGGGAGCGCTCAAAAGTTAATTCTTAGAAATCTGCAACTATAAAATATTATTATCTGGGTTCTGCAATGATATCTGACTTGGTGTATAGAACAAAATTCAGCTGTCTTGGCTCTGGGTCCAAGCTCCATACTAATCCAAGCCCATGGTCCTATGACGTTGTTCTAGTGGTCTCTGCGAGCCCCGGACCCTAACATCGACGGCCTGGGTGCTCCGCCAGCGTCCCAACAGCCGCGTGCTCGCGTTCACCAAGGTGAAGGACGTGGACGGCTACGTGGGCCACTTCGACGCCAACTCTAAAGTCGCTAATGAGAACTACCAGGTCAAGGTATGACGTCGTTTCATTTTTATGGCCGAAGGTATGACATTTACTGACTTTGACTTTTTCTGACACGGTCTGACATTATCTAATGTTCAGCTTATTTGTAAGTTAATAAGGTTGAATATTTATTGCGCTTATTTGGAGTCTGCAGTGCGCGGGAATATAAAATAGTGATGTGAACGTTACTCTTTATGATACAATGTCGAGATTCCGTATCTTGTATTTACGTATATTAGTGTTCGAACAGTAATTAAATAAAAACAGTCGTATCCAA
>JALPQI010023018.1:0-11392 GCA_025490895.1 Thaumatotibia leucotreta
CGTATTAACCGTATGTTAATGATTTTTAACTCATTAACAAAATCTTAGTACATGTTTGAAAGATACGTAGGACAGTACACCTACAAATTACCTGAATTAAAAAAATATATTTATATATTAAGGAGAGGTATCTAAACAATATCTCAATACGGATATAATAATAAAGGCCATAGTCGGATTTTCATAGTAAGTCAGCCTTTAAGTCAACCAGACTCTAGTATTTTTTTGTGAGTACCTCTTATGGTGAAGAATATTTCTGCTGAGTATCAACGTCCTATCGGTGACAGTTTTTGACTTATGATTTTTTTTAGTTTTTTCTTTAATGTGTTGCATCTCAGGATGTATAAAAGCGAATTGCTTCAAATTTTGAAATAATGTTCTTTATTTAGATATGCATCGAATTTAAAAAAATGAATATCGATTGTCGTATAAAAAAAAGAAAAAAAAAGACCAAAAAATTTTTCATATATTTTTTTGTGTACCTATGAAGTAGTGACACCTCTATTTTCTTTTTCTAATTATAGACCATACATTGGCCTACTAGTTGCCTAAGTATCAAAATTTTCCAAGCGGTACTTCTTACCAAAAATCGGCAATATGTGTGGTCAAGTTCTGCATTCAATCGGTGTTTTTCAATGTAGTATACAAACTCTTCATTTATATTTGAGTTTTCTTATCAGGTTATCTTATTTAAGAGTAAATGCTAATGACAACTTAATGGCATCATGATGCAAGCTGTTTATTTCATTATTAATCGGCCGTTTACCATTTCAACTAGCGTATCTCGATAATATATATATATATATATATTCAAGAAATATATTATTTTTAATGAATATCTCATAAATAATATCGAATTACGCTAGTTAAAATAATAAACGGCCGATTAATAATGAAATAAACAGCTTGCATCATGATGACATTAAGTTGTCATTAGCATTTACTCTTAAATAAGATAACCTGATAAGAAAACTCAAATATAAATGAAGAGTTTGTATACTACATTGAAAAACACCGATTGAATGCAGAACTTGACCACACATATTGCCGATTTTTGGTAAGAAGTACCGCTTGGAAAATTTTGATACTTAGGCAACTAGTAGGCCAATGTATGGTCTATAATTAGAAAAAGAAAATAGAGGTGTCACTACTTCATAGGTACACAAAAAAAATATGAAAAATTTTTTGGTCATTTTTTTTCTTTTTTTTATACGACAATCGATATTCATTTTTTTAAATTCGATGCATATCTAAATAAAGAACATTATTTCAAAATTTGAAGCAATTCGCTTTTATACATCCTGAGATACAACACATTAAAGAAAAAACTAAAAAAAATCATAAGTCAAAAACTGTCACCGATAGGACGTTGATACTCAGCAGAAATATTCTTCACCATAAGAGGTACTCACAAAAAAATACTAGAGTCTGGTTGATTTAAAGGCTGACTTACTATGAAAATCCGACTATGGCCTTTCGGTGTTTCTCATATAATTTGTGAGTTGTCACTGATTTTCTATATTTTTATATATGGATAGAAAGCTCGATGCTGGAGCTTACTTCACACATATGTATCAAAATGTTGGACTTCCTAAAAACCCTTAACTTTCAAACACGGTTGTGTCACACCTGTCAAACTAAATAAGAAATACCCATTTACACTACAGAGCTGAGTATAACTGCAAATCAAAAACAGACACAAAATCATTTAAACGAGCCAAACGCAAAATAAATACATCTTAAAAATTAATAACCAAGTCGACTCTAAACAGACCTTTACCGACCAGTTCTAGATGAAGCTATAAATTCCTTCGCTTGCAAGCCCTATTGGGAGTCCAATTAGTACCTATGAAATGTGTAGGTATGATTACAGTGGTGGCGGCTAGTAGGCTGTATATCGGCTGTATATTGGCTGTATAGCGGTCGCTGGCGGCTTCTTTGGTCTAATTACAGAGGCTGTAAAACCATTCAGATGCGCGGGCTGCAACTGTTGCAACTTAGTTAGCAAGTAAAGCTTTATATGCTACTCATGTTGTGCCTAATTAAATGGTAGGTGCAATATTTAAAATCGTCTACCGAATATTGATGTGGCTACAATTGTGTAGGTAAGTGGCAAATTATGAAATGAAAATGAAATAAAATTTACCTATTTATGACATGCATAATAGATAAAAACAGAAGATAATAGATACAGAAGAAGAGATTAACAAATGAACACAAAACAACAGCTTCCCACAAAAGGGTCACAACACTCACAACTCAGCATGTAGCTGGAAAAACCAGCACTCTTCTTCCGTTGTGACCTAACATATACATAGTTATGTAGGTAAAATTTGCTGTAGGTATTACAAATTAAAATAGAACGTTAAAATATTATACTTATATTATAAACAAACGAGGGCCGGGTACTCCCGGGTTTTTTAGACAATTGGAAAAAAAATACTGAAAAAACTACACATTGTCTCTAGAATCTGTTTCTGTTTGGACTGGATTGATATCTTTTTAAATGTAGATAACTAGGCTAGGCTCCTCGCTCCGGGGCTTTCCTTTTGCAGAGGCTGTCCATTGCAGTTCAACGCGGTAACGCGGCGAGCGTGATGGGCACCTTTGTATGTGGGGACCCACGGCCCACGGAGCGAATTTTGTTGATGTCATTTGTTAGGTATATGTTTAGTTTAGTATTATTTAGGACCTATGTATTTATATAAATGTTGTATCGTGTTGTTTAAATGACTAATAATAGAATAATTTTGTTATTTTAGAAAAGAGTGGTTTACAGATGTAGGGAGTGATTAATTAATCTATTGTCTGTAAGTATCTGTACTTAAACTATGAATATACGATAACTAGGTAATATGATATTTCTTATTTCGGTACTTTTTTATAAAACTTACTTACCCAGAATCATCCATCAGCTCATTCTTCACTTATAAGTACTTACTAGGTATATTTGTATGATAAATAAAATGCCTTAAGTAATTTCAGTTCTGATATAAATTTTTCAAACAATTTGAGCCAAAGGTGTTTTTTTCTGAATAATTGCCTAATTGTGAGGCTTTTTAGTTAAATATCTCACTTTGTCGGTTAAAGGTGCATTTAGACCAAACGAGCATTCCCTCATTCTATCCCACACTCTACGAAGTCAATGAATTTCGACGAATCACATTTTGTGTAACGAACGAATTTCGTAGAGTGGGGGATAGAATGAGCAAATACTCGTGTGGTCTAAATGTACCTTAACATAAGGATGCTTACACAGATAATTCATATAAATATACAAGCTACTTTCATCCTTATGGTTAGCGAGTAAGTAGGAAGTCGTACCTACTAAAAGACTCATATTTTTTATGAACTCAGTTTGTTTTTTTTTTTATAAACGCCTGAATAATCTGATAAAGCCCACATCCAAACAGTGCATAAGTGGCACCAGAAATTTGTAAACTAATAGTAACGTGCGTTGGGGTAAGATGAAACGCTTTTCTGAATGGGGAAAGACAAAAAGTCGTCCTTCTACTGAAAGAAGGAAAAGGCAGCATTTTGTTTTACCCCATTCAAAAAACAGCTTCATCTTACCCCAATGAACCTTAGTACCTATTTACATAGTTAAAATATACTCTGTCCAATCAGCTTAGCATTAGAAAATGGTGCCAAATAAAATAATGCAGGTAGGAATTTATGTGTAGATTGGTTGTTCAGTCAAGTGCAAAAATAAGTATCGAAATAATCCCCTCATAAATAGCACGACGTTCTTATTGCACAGAATTTAGAGTGCACTGGGACATATTTTTGAACATTTTTGTGTACACCTTATTTTGTCTTTGACTGTTCATAGAAAATGTTAATTTACTGCCTTTTTCGGACAGAGTATAAATGCAATCACAGTTTACACTAATTAAAACTATTAAAATAACATTTGGCCATCGCGTGCGACTGGCCGAACAGATTGTTGCTCCAACATGAGATTTTATGACTAAATTACCGCTTGAAAATTGCTTTAGGAGCAATTTGAGTCGTGTCACTTCATTTTGAAGCAAATGCTACTTATATTTTTTCCTTATTTTCAACTTGAAAAATCGTGTTCATTTTCTCTATGAAGATAATCAAGTCAATATTACCGAAAGAGATTTGCTCTTTCACTCTACGCTTTTTAAGTAGGTACTTAGTTTTTTTACAGACATGATAGTGAATTAATTATACTTAATATCCATGTATGTAGGATGTAGGTATAATTTTTAGTCTAATTTATGGAATAGTTGATTAATTATGAATGACTTTTGTTTCTAAATGGTAATTCATAAAGAGGTACCTAGCTAATAATACCTAGATGTACTACCTATATCTAATAATTATCGCATATAGAATCCTAAACATAAGAATATACCTAAGCCAAAAGTAATGCTTGCTTAAATAGCCTACTTAAAGCAAAACTCGATACTGTATCGAACTATCAAAACCCGTTTTTGATTTTCGCTTTTAATTCACAATACATCACGTAAATGAACAGAAATTGAATAACATCTCTTTTCAGCCAACTTATATTCGGACCACGTAGTGAATAGAAATCGAGGCTCCCATAGTATCTGAATCGAGTCCAATCGTCACATCCGGAGTCCGGCCACAAAAAACACAAATGACACAGTGATTGATTTTGTCAACCACAAATGGACACTATTAGCTGTTAGATCAACACTTGACGGCAGCCTTAGAAGAATGCCGCCAAGCGAATATAGAACCTCAGTGGGACAGAAATAAAATTTGATCGCTGTTGCGACTATTAGTTTGTCAAAAGTGGCATATTAGGTCGTGTGCTCTTTAATATTGTCACATTAATGTGTATCGGAAACGGCGTCTTTGTTGTGGCTAATTACAGTTATCGCAAACCGCGAAAGCTATGAACGACCGGAAGCACGTAATTTTTTCTAACGCGTCCGCTTCCCGTGAACAAAAACGCGTCCATATTGAATTTGAAAGAATCCCCTAACTGAATTGACACGATCGGGACAACTAACGACTGCTGCAATTACGGCGACCGATCTTATCTGTGTAATTCGTGCACAAATTTCGTGTCGGACTCGTAACGTCGCCAGTTTTATTGTGTTATTTACACAAATAAAAACGTTTATTTTTACATTTTCCCAAAATTAAATATGGGCTAGTTTGGTGCGGGAATTACATTGTTAGCCGTAATTCGAGTGGTTTAGCTGTAGCCGTGGCAAGGACAAAAAATTATCCCGCTTGTTCATTATTCATATGTTATTATTTGTGTAATTTGAGCGTAATGGCCGCCGTGGGAGGAAGTTCTCGTTATTTTGTAATCACTTCTGCGTTTGCGCAATCAGTTTTCAGTGTCCGTTTATCTAGATCTGAATTATGATTACGATTCATTGTAAAGCAAATGTTATTTGTAATGATGTTTCATATTAAATTGCTGGTTATGACCAATTAAACTCTAGAATGGACAACCACTGTCATTGCTAGAGTATTGTGAAGGTCGGGTGACAAAGGCAAATTGAAAAAGTTCCACATCATACAATTAATACATACAATGTATCTACCACGCAGCGTCACCGGAACTGCTGACATTCAGCTCAAATCCGAAACTAAATCTAACCCAATATTTGTTTTAATGACAAATAATTGATTGTCCACGCCCAAATCGTGTAACATCCACTAGCAGCGCGTCACGACGCTCGAACACGACTCGGACAAACTAACAAAATTTACCCTAGCCTTTGTGTACAGACACAAAAAGCAAATCGAGTTACAGGCCAAAACAGACAAAATCAACGAACAAATACCATTACCACGGCCATTTTCGATCGGGATCCGCTCGTGATGACGAAGTTTTTCAGACCGCTTCCCCTCTACCAAAACCCCACATTAACACAGAATATTTTCATTACACTGCATCCATTGCGCGCTTATCTTCTTGATATGTATCGTTCATCTCTGACTGAGCGTCGTTGTACTGGTTCCATTAGGATTCTGGTAGTGAAAACTTCAGTGGAAGGTACGGATTCAATTCAAGAGTCATCTTTTTGGTAAGATTCGGTCGGGTTAAACAAACTGTACGCCGCTGGTTTTGGAATCGATTGGTCGCAGCCTACAGCGTGGCTCTAAAAGTAAAACACGACAGACCACATGGACTCTGGGAACAGATGGATTATGTACAGAACAGTTCTGTTATTAGTGGAGATGTAGAACGATAATCTAGTTCAATTTCCATAGAGAAAGGATAATGTTTATTTGTCACTAAAGTACTTAGTCGTTAATTTGGTAGGCCTTGGCCGATGTTACTTATCGGATTACTTAGTCAATTATAATTTTATCTTACACATCAGTGTGTATTAAAACAATTGTGATTCGTTTAATCCATCGAGAATTATATTCTGGTTAGGGTCCCCCTTGAGGAAATAACAGTCTACAAGGACCAAAGGAGCTTTATCCAGTAAAAGGCCCTATACAGATATTGTTTCCGAGCTTTTATCTGTTATACTCTATACCTCATGCACATATTAAAACATGATATGTTCAATATTTAGAACAAAGGATACTAACAAAATAAGATTGATCTTCACAATAGTATTTAGTATGATATATTACTTAATTACCAATATTATTCGCCAATAAATTTTGCTTCTAATATTTCGCAACCTATTTAATTCGCGAATTATTAGCGGCCGTAGTAAACAATATATACCGCAGCGCAGTTTACTTAGATAGGTAGATATGCTTGCGAAATGATTGCCACATCCACTTGTAGATTAATGTGCCATTTGTAACAAAAGAATACATAGTCATCATAATTTGTTCCTAAGTAAATCACAAGCCTTGAATTTTCAACGTAGCGCTTGACAGACACAATACGCTTTCAAAAAGATCTTAAGTGGCTGAAATAAGACCCTACATTGAAACTAAATTCAGAAGTATCTGTGTCATTAAATTATAGTATTTGGAACCTCCGTAGATCAGTCGCTGAACTAGGTAACTATCTACGAAGATCCTGAATTCTAATCCAAAATCATTTGCTGCTTGGTAGTTATTGTTTTCTAAGTACATATTCAAGTATTTATCTATACATACTGTATATTACAGCACTGGTCTCACCGCGAGCTACTAAGCTATGAACTATGGGCTATAAACACGAAGAAAAGATACGGACTCTCCTGTAAAAAAATGAGACACGGCGATACTCGCCCACCTGTGATAGCTGGGCGAGTATCGCCGTGTATCTTTTATTTGCACGGGAGTGTGTATCTTTTGTTCGTGTTTATAGTCGATAGTTTCAAGTTTAGTAGCTCGCGGTGAGACCAGTCAAGTGCCTAAATAATCTGTCATCGCTTAGTACCACAAAATACTCAAGCTTTATTTTAACTTCTAGATCGATTTGTGTGGGAATTTCGCACGAAATTTAACGATAGGTTTGACAAAAAGATAAAGGGAAGCTTCTGCCTCGAAATAGTCCTCATATCAGCCGAAAGACGTCCACTGCTGAACATAGGCCTCACCGAAAGATTGCCACAATGATCGGTCCTGTGCCACCCGCATTCAGCGGACTCCTGCGACCTTCACCAGATCATCAGTCCACCTTGTGGAGGGTAGACCCTCCACAAGGTGGACTGATGATCTGGTCAAAATCTGATCTGATCTGATCTGGAAAAAAATGACACCACCTAGGAATATTATTTTTGTATGCTTGCTGGGTAGACCCAGCAAGCATACAAAAATAATATTCCTAGGTGGTGTCATTTTTTTTCGCTTCTCGGAGGTGTGCAGCAGCGTTCCCGAAGCCCCGCACATAGAGCGAGCGGTAGAACACCCCAGTGTCACCCCTAGTCCGTGCGACTCGGATATTACCACCCGGTTGCTCCCGGGCCGGGTGGTATCCATAACGGATTTCCCTGGGTTAACATAAAAAAGGTGGTGTCATTTTGTAACTTTTTATTAATCAGGGTTTTCTCCTTCTTGAATCGTCGTCTTTCTATTTGAGCGCGTCGGTTACGCTGTTTTTGGCAGAGCGTCTTCAATTGCATTAGATCCATTGTTCGGTTGCGCACGAGTGTCGCGGGCATTAGCATGTGTTGAAACGACATTACTGCTTGCGCCTGCGTCACGCTCACTTGCTCGTATCGAGTTGTTTCACGACCTACACATTTACTGCTTTCATTAAACGGGTTCAGTAGGAGCTTTTCGTAGTTACTTAATTTTATATATTAGGTATTATATGATTCAAAAATAGTACATATCTGAAAATCGGTTTCAGGAGCTTTTTGACTTTTAGGGACACAATTAGTGTAAAATAAAAAAGCCTTAATTTTTGTCAGGATTATAACGACAGTAAAGCACTAATTATTCAAACACAAAATTTCAATAAAAACTCGGTTTTGGTGTTACTTTTATGAACTACAAATGATATTGTAATACAAAAATGCCGATGAAGCTTTAATTTTTAGAGATATCGTACTTAATTGTCGTTAGGAACCTGACAGCAACTAAGGTTTTTTTAATGTCACGCTTATTAATTGGATGTCCCTAAAAGTGAAAATCCGCTTAGTATATTTGATTGTATATAATTTGTAAAGGTTTACGGAAATTAAGGTATTATCTTTCTGCTTCATATACAACCCTGTAAATTCTGTCTCTATGTGTCGTAAAACTAAAAAAACGTGATGAATTAAGAAATATTCTTTTTTTTAAGCTGGTTAAAAAATTACGTATTGGAATGGTATGGAAAAATTTGGTCAGACAGTCGACAGTAAGTTGATAATAACGTATTGTTTTTCTATTCTCATCAAGCTATTTTTATGAAAGAGAAATAAATTTTTATAAAGGTAGTAGTATAAGTTAATGCTAAAGAAAAAAAAATTGGTAATTTTCATACATTGTATATAGTAGGAAAGTAGTAGGAAAATGGCATAAAAGTCGACACGGGTTGCAGTTACAGGAATGAACTGAAATTTATTTTCAGAGTGCTTTGAGGAAAAAGAAACCAATTTAGGGGGTGAGTGTCATTTATTTCTAAAATTGGTAAAATAAGGGACACCCTAACCTGTAGTTCATGCTCGTAAAAACATTTAAATAGAAATTTATAAATTAGTGAATACAAAAACCACTTCATGTAGTACCGTAAAGTAAAACGGGGTAAATAGGTAATAGTAATGTAGAGTAAACTGGTGGTTCACCCTGTTGTGGCATAATTTTTTTATGAATAATTCTATATGGCATAATGTATGTAGTCATAATGGCCTTTGTGCAGAAACTGTTGTGGCATACTCAAGTTTGGCATAGTTCGTTATGGCAGATTTCGAATTGTCCGAACTACATTCCTATTTACCCCGTCATTCCTATTTACCCCTTCTTACGGTACCCTAAAGAATAGAAAATGAATAAACGCCGGTCACGACTAATGTCGCTGTAATAAGCCTCTTATCCGACTAATTAAAACTCGATTTGGCGCAACTTTCTAACGACGCGGGCGCATCCCTAGTGATTGATCATATCCATACAAATTGATGATTAAAGCGTAGTGATGCTCCTGAAAATATTCCTGACATGAAAGCAAGGCTCGGATTCCGGTTTTTACTCCATACAAAAGAACGGTTCGAATTTCGTTATTTCTTGTTCTTCGGTATATCAATTCTTTGTTAATGGAGTATTTTAAAAATACGACGTTGGTAAATTCATAATATTTTAAGTACCTACTACATAAAGAATATAAAACATTTTAAATATTGGGCTATTTTGAGGTTCTCGAAAAAGACCGGGTTGAGCCTTGCATGAAAGGGAATTTCAATTATTTACATAAAATATAATATCAATATTTATGTTGGTAGTTATCATGATAAATTGTTATCTAGTGCAATAAATGGTCACAATGGGTTCACAACAAAATATACCTAGGTATATTTAAATGTATTTCAAATAAATGCGGAATATGAATATTTCAATAAATATAATTTCCTTCAACGGCCGAGTGCTAAAAGTATACCTATTGCTATATTTTTATAGTATTTTTCCTAGAATCTACAAAAAATTGCGCATGTTTTGAGCCCTACTGCTTTTGTTTATCCAAAAATGTTCAAAGGCAGTAGTAGTAGTAGTAGTAAAACACTTTATTGTACAAAAAACATAGAAAAAAATAAAAATAAAATATCTTGGGACATCTTACACAAAATCAACCTAGTCCCACGGTAAGCTCAATTAAGGCTTGTGATGTGGGTACCAGGCGACGATATATATAATAGATAGATACATATAGATACTTAAATACATAGACAGCCATGACCAAGGAACAAATATTTGTGATAAATAAATACACAAATAATGCCCTCGCCGGGATTCGAACCCGGAACCTCCAGCTTCGTAGGCAGGGTCACTACCAACTAGGCTACGGAGGCTGACAAGTACACAAGACACTAGACAATCGTACAAAGGCGAGCTTATCCCTACAAGGGATCTCTTCCAGCTCACGTTAATGTAATATTTATATTGACGTCGATCAAATATTCCATTTAAATAGAGTTGCATTTGTTTCGTCTTGTGACATTTACGAACAACTTTTCGTGACGAGTAGATAAGATATAAAAAATCAATACCAATGTTATACTTATGACCGATCCACATCCTCAACAGGTAGGTAGGTCTAATATATTATTATTCCTTTTTAAATGCAAAATGTTTAGAACCATTAATAAAAAAAATGGCCCAACTATAATCAAAACCAAAGATTATAATGACTATATTGCTCATCACACATTAGCAATGTAGTCACAAAGATTAAACTATGTATGATTATTTTAGTATATTTTGCGTTATATTTATTTTGTTAAAACTTTTATGAGACGGGAATATACCCGCAGCACATCACTATTACAGATTAATGACAAAAATGACATGTACGAGGGGTTGTACAGGTGATTAATGAATCATTAATTTATTTGATAATGATGTTTGTTTTTTGTGCTAATTATTTACGAGGGTCTTTAGAGCAAACTCTAATAACATTTTATTGTAAGGTTTTTTGTAGTGTTATTTTAAGAACACCCAGTTTTAAGAATAAAAAATAGGCTATTTGATGGCACCTCATCAGAAGGTAATTTTATTTTAATAACAAGACATCATTTATACTCGCATATGAAAAAAAAATAAAAAAGTTTATCGAAGCAAAACAGATACATTCACATCATCAGCCTATCTCAGTCCAGTCTGCTGGACTAGGCCTCTTCTATTAACTACGCGTATAGACGCATTGGGAGATACATTATATATTAAAAAATGATATTGAACTTAATAGTGCGACAAAGGCAGTTGCCTTTCGATCACTATTGACGACCAAGTGTTAGCGATTAGCAACTTGGCTAAGCATCCAGCATATTATTTTAGGTACCAGGAA
>JALPQI010023019.1:0-13201 GCA_025490895.1 Thaumatotibia leucotreta
GTAGTCGTTCTTACATACAAGAATTTAGCGTCAATTTAAGATCCTAGATGGACCTACCTAGTGAAAATAGAATATTTGGATTCCACTTGCGTGAATTAGTCAAAAAATAGTATGACAAAAATTGCCGAAAATTGT
Organism: Thaumatotibia leucotreta; assembly: GCA_025490895.1. Taxonomy (NCBI): domain Eukaryota; kingdom Metazoa; phylum Arthropoda; class Insecta; order Lepidoptera; family Tortricidae; genus Thaumatotibia; species Thaumatotibia leucotreta. The sequence continues at coordinate 136 of JALPQI010023019.1, forward strand.
GTCACCATCTTGAATATTCAAATGAACCCTAAATTCGGGTTCCACGTATGTGAATTAGTCGAAAACGAGTATAATAATGAAAATTGCGGGTACAAAATTCAATAACATGCAAAAAAATACGCCGCCGTCTTGGATCTTACAATGGATTCTAAATTCGGGTCTCGCGTATGTGTAAAGTAGTCAAAACAAAAACAATGACAAAAATTACAAAAATGTGCCGCCATCATGGATCTTAAAATGGACCCCAAACTCGGGTTCGACGTATGTGTATTAGTCGAAAACGAGTATAATGACAAAAATGACAAAAAAAGAGAAGAAAATTGTTCCGCCATCTTGGATTTTAAAATGGACCCTAAATTCGGGTTCCACGTATGTGTATTAGTCGAAAACGAGTACAATGACAAAAATGACAAAAAAAAGAAAAAAATTGTGCCGCCATCTTGGATCTTAAAATGGACCCTAAATTCGGATTCCACGTATGTGAATTAGTCGAAAACGAGTACAATGACAAAAATTACAAAAAAAAATAAAAAAAATTAGCCGCCATCTTGGATCTTAAAATGGACCCTAAATTCGGGTTCCACGTATGTGTATTAGTCGAAAACGAGTACAATGACAAAAATGACAAAAAAAATAAAAAAATTATGCCGCCATCTTGGATTTTAAAATGGACCCTAAATTCGGGTTCCACGTATGTGTATTAGTCGAAAACGAGTACAATGACAAAAATGACAAAAAAAAGAAAAAAAATGTGCCGCCATCTTGGATCTAAAAATGGACCCTAAATTCGGGTTCCACCTATGTGTATTAGTCGAAAACGAGTACAATGACAAAAATGACAAAAAAAAATAAAAAATTGTGCCGCCATCTTGGATCCTAAAATGGACCCTAAATTCGGGTTCCACGTATGTGTATTAGTCGAAAACGAGTACAATGACAAAAATGACAAAAAAAATAAAAAAATTGTGCCGCCATCTTGGATTTTAAAATGGACCCTAAACTCGGATTCCACGTATGTGAATTAGTCGAAATCGAGTATATTGACAAAAATTGCAAAAATGTGCCGCCATCTTGGATCTAATGGACCCTACAATCGGATTCCGACGGTACATACCTGTATGCAAATCAGTAGAAACCTTTGAAGCCGTATTTAATTATATATTTGAGAAAATAATATTAAAAAATCGCACGTCCTAACATTAAAGTAATTAAAAAGTAATCTAGAAGTATGGTCAACGATTCCAGTAATTTTGAATCGACATGTTGATTCCAAAGTATTAGTAATGCTAATATGCTATAGATTATTACTGAATCCTTTATACGTCATTGTAATATTCCGTTTCACGACATTACATTACAAGTAATATACTACCCATAAGTACATTACAAAGTAAAATGAAGTAATATTGTAATCGGGAATTGATTACGAAATGCCCAACTCTGCTGTACACGCGTAACTCACACAGTCACACAACAGCGACCCTACGAAATTCGTCAATTTCGAGGATTTGTCTCTCTCACTCTAATGACGCCTTCGTTGGAGTGATAGAGAAAAATCCTCGAAATTTACGAATTTCGATTTTCGCGGTAGTAGGCCAGGGCTGCCTCAGATACTGCAGCATAACTAGTTGGTTATGCTGCCGTATCTGGTTCTTTCTAATTATTTGTCGAAGCAAACTCACTTTCACTGCCTTCTGTGTTTGTATAACCAATTTAGAAAAAAGTAATGTCTGCTACGACAGCTACGATGCTACGACAAACAATCACAAAAGTTCAAAGTGGGTTCGATACCTCGGACGTTGGCGATCTTGGTCGTTTTTTCTATGGTATAACTATGATATCCAATACTTATTTATAAACGTGACTTTTTTAATTTTCTTCCTAATTGGTGCATTCTAGGGTCATTGTCAGATTTAGGTTATCGTGTTTTCGGTGGACATGCCTAAAGTTAAGGAATTCCTGTACTAATTTTGGGATGAAACAATTTACGGTACAACTAGGTTCCCCGGTCTATATCCCTATGCAATCAAATCGTAACATAGATTTATAAAAGCTGTTAAATTTTGACCACCGAGTGGACAACTTTTGTTTTTCGGTCTTACAATGACCCTCTAATAATTGGCAGAGGAGTCATTTATTTTCTCTATTAATCAAATGCTCTCGATCATCACGAGAAGATTTTCAGTAAATAGCTTAAAAAACGTAAATCTCTCATACAAATACAATATTCTACCAAAGCTTTTGTTGTGGATTACAAACAGATCCGATTAAAATATCAATATGCACTGTCATGCGATTGAATTTATCGGACAACGGTCGCGATCATAGACTAATAAAATATTTACAGACGCTCTGTCACTAAGACAAAACTGTGATGTACTTCAATCATGTACACTTACGATACGCATATGTCAACAATTATCATAAACTATGACGCACCGTTTTGCCGCGTGGTGACGGCAGAGAGAATACATTTGTCACCAACCCGACTCTTTCCGAGGGTGTCGTAAGATTGGTTACGATTAAAGTATCACTAATGATTTATTTATTGAAGATAGAGGAAGGGCAGCGGCGTCATCATAGAGAACACACTACTGCCATCGTACTGGTCTTAATGCTTTCATACACATAGGTAATGAGAGAAGCATATAATTAATTGGTCAGCATTGGATTAAATTAGGCTGGATATGTGATGGTGTACCTGTTAGTGTCAATTGGAACGTAATGTTGCATTGAAAGGCGGCCATTCCAAGATTATATTGCATTGTATAGCGATGCGTAATCCGTAAAGTTTTATACATCCACGGTCGTGATATCGCCAACTATGGCACTTACTGGTGGTTCAATATTCGTTAAAATGTGAGTTGGTAATCGGATTATGAAACATACACATAAGATACACAAGCACCAGTACTCGATACTACACTATTCTTCAACTCGGGCACTTACAGGTGGCAATGTTAAAATTTAACACGTACTTACGAGAAATAAACGGATTTATTAAATTATGTATTATTATTAGCTTTCTTTGTAATATTTGTATAGTTATTTTGGAATTCTGGTAGGCCATTTGGCCTACCGTGAACGTGAAGTGTTGCCATCCTTTTACACTTACGTACCGCGTTACAAGCGCGAGAGAGGGGCAAAAGTAGTTAGCAGTAGAGCTACTATAGACCTAAGCAGCTATGCTCAGTTAGTTATTCAGCAATTCAATCATTTTAATACTAAGGCATTTTGAGATGTATATGTAGACTTTATTGGATGTAGACGTTTCAGGATATCATTATATTACGAAGTAAGCTTCTTGACTGCAATATTATCTCATCATTTTAGGTGAAAAAAATTCAAACAAACAGTGTTTAGTTCCGTATATTGAGATATACATTACCGAGTTAGTCATCACTCAGGCCATTCTTACAATAAAACTTTTAACGTTATGTTTCGCTACGATGCCATTTTTAAAAGTAGTGATTTTTTGAGTGAATGCTACTCAGAATCTTAGGTTCGAGTAGAAATAAAAGTGCTCTAATTTTTTCCATTCAATTACCATTTTTTCATACATTTTGTATGCTGGTGACGGAATGGACGGATCGCAAAATGGCAGTGCAATTTTAGGATATTTTTTTATTTTAAATATTAAAATCAGCTCTTGATTATGCGTGGAATGGACATAACTTTTGTTAAAAAAAAAGATGAGATAACTTTAGATAAAATGGCCCAATAAAGTCAACGACTTCCAATTACATTTATCAAACGAACATTGTAATAAAACCCCAGCAAAAGACTGTCCAAATTCATTATCGTGTCTCAAAAGGAAAGTATTACTTTTCCTCAATACCTTGTACGAGTATTTCGTTTCGACATTTCCTCTTCGAGGAGAGTTCATTACGAACCATTGTTGAGATTTAAGTCACGTATAATTTTAATATTGATGTTGCATAAAAGTAATCCAACGCCAGGGTACAGACGTATTCATATACTCGTACAGGGTAATACGATTATCCGTACGAAATAATTAGATTGTTCGTTGACAGCTAATTTCGAAAGCAGAGGACATAATGTAACCGCCATATCAATATTAACAAATGCTTCTAAAACCTTTTAAATAATAAGAATCTCTTTAGCGATTCAGCGAGGTAACGCCGCCAGTGTCATGGGCACCATGCCGCAGGCGGATCTTTTGGAAGGTATTTTCTTTTTACAGGTAGATTGTTTAGGTATATTTTAATTTTAGTATAAGTTTTAACTTTATTTTTTAATATTAGTTTAATTTGTAATTAGTTTAAATTGTTGATTGATGAATAAACTTAAATAAATCTGTGGGGTCATAAAAGTGTAATTTAAAAAAACCTCGTAAACCATGATTACGCTAATGAAACCCATGCCTTGTATTTATTTTTTATGTAAATATCTAGGCTGCGTGGTAACGCCAGTAAGAATACATTTGTCACCTTCCAGTTTGCTAAAATAGAGACAAAAGTTTTCATCACGAGCTGTCCTAATTTTTGTTTTATCTCTGACTTGGACGAAATTAAGGATAACTGAAACCAAAATTGCTCCGAGCCCCGTGGATTTACTTACCGAGCCCAATTAATTAATTAATATAATAGCTTTACCTACATATTTACAACTACATAATATACTCCTTGTTTTGACCTCGCACACACCGTATATATCTAACTAATACTCGCGAAAAAATAGTACATTACGACACAAGTGTGAAAATCATGAAATTCGAAACGAGTGGCTATGTTTTAAAACACGACCGATGTTTTACATCGACACGAGTTAAGAATTTCGTTTTTGCACGTGTCTCGTACGACCTTTTTTAGTAGGTACAGACTACAGATGGCCCTCCGAAGTTTTGAACCTGACGTAAAATGACACACTTCTCGCACTAGAGCCTAAAAAAGGCACCATATCTGTACAGATGGTGCTTTTTTTACGTGCTAGTGCGAAAAGTGGTTCATTTTATGTCAGGTCGAAATCTATGCAGTGCCATATGTACTAAAACCTCGTACGATACATTTTTTCTTAAAACCGGTTCAGACAGTTACGCTAAGATAAAGGCGTTTCAGGATACGATTTTGTCACCATGTTGTCTTAAGTCTTGTCACTCTTAATTGACAGAAATCAAATAGACAAAATTTTTTTTAATTGCCTAGCAAAATGTAAAAAAAACTTTAAAGTGCATTTTTTGCGATAGTTTGATTAATAAAATCCTTTTTTATGTGTATTAAGGCATTCAAAACATAAAAAAAAAAAAAATTTTTTTGCAGGTTTGTCCAAAACGCATTTAACATTTTTTGCTTCTTTTAGTCTCAGGAATATGCTGTTAGAATTTTTCCCTTTCCTCGTGGGCACCTTGTATGAGTAAAATATCGTGATTCAAATAAGTATTCTCTGTTAACTTGTTACGCACTGGAACTTCCACCTTATGTAGTCTTGCTTTATTTTCGTGCGTTCTTCGTTAAGTTTATCACGCCCTTTATTCAACATAAGTACTAGGCATCCACGTTCCTCAAAACTACTTAACCTTTCCGTGACGTAGAGAATGCTTATCAAATGATAAATGGGTGATTCTTCCTTTGAAGTGTGACAAATGTGAGCGAAAACAGGAAACCGACATGTGACGGCATGAAACCCGAAATTACCACTTCAAACAAACCGTGGAGGTACCGGGAGGTTATGTTTTGAGTGATGGATGATATACATTGCTGCTAAAAAGTCAAATTCTAACGATTTTCTATTACGTGGTTCTGCAAAAAGGAACCCTTAATGAATTAACACCTTAAATCAAAACAACCAAGTCAATCTTTAAAATTACAAATTCATGTGGATTGGTTTCTTTTTGAACTACGTCCTATTATAAAACAGTCAAGTGCAAAATTTGTATCGAAGGAATCAGCTTATAAATACAACACGACGTTCTTATTACGCAGAATTAGAGCCATCATCGTCATCACCCTAGGATAGTCCGCTGCTGGACGTAGGCCTCTCCTATTAACTAGGTATTAATTAGGAGTAAATGCTAGGAGACTATTAATTAGGAGGTAAATGCCTATAATCGCACGCTGGGCAACCGGATTGGCGATCGTAGTAATGTGTCCACTATGATGACGCTGCTGCATCAATCTTTTATCAAATAATGGTCAGTAACACTTATACGACACCCGCAGGAGTTGGGGTGGTGACAAATGTATTCTTACTGCCATCACCGCACAGTCAATGTGCACTGGTATATATTTTTGAGCATTTCACACCTTATTTTGCTTTGACTGTACGTAAGTATAGTCAACATGCAACTTCTTATCGTTATAGGTACGCAATATCAAGATTTAAAAAATTGTATCTCTGGCCTACTTTTTTCGCGGCTTTTCGCGGTAGAGCCGCAGGTTCTGAACTTACACCATTGACCTTTTTTTTTATGAGACGAAGGTCATGTAAAGAAGACTACTGAGCTCTCAGCCTACTGATGGAAAGCAGGAACTGAGGCCCATGGATATAGTGACCAAAAATTGCCTATGCGCTGCCTACCCTGAGGACTTAGATGGATTGCCTCTATGCCAGTAAATTATACCGGTTATCGTACCCCCAAATCGGAACACAGTACTAACTATTTAGCAACAAGTTAACGGGTAAGCTATCCGGGCGGACCCTGCACGAGGTTCTACCACCAGCAAAGGCTTTATAAGAAGTTTTATATTTTTACTCGGTGTGATTTAAAAATCAGCCTGGATTATTTTGTCAAATATAATACCTACAAGCTGAGTTTTTATAATTCGGCCCAATAGAGTTTTAATTCTGAAGTCATATTGATAAACTTTTCCTTTAGGACCGACATCCAAGTCGTAAAACAATCTGATTTTCCATACATTTCCACCTGTTAATATCTCAGGGTTTGAATGGAACTTTTTTTCACTTAGGTAAATTTTTTTTTCTTGAATCGGATGTAAAAGTTCATCAATATGACTTCAGAATTCACCCGCTGACCTTGTCCTGCACAATGTGATTTATAAAGGACATATTCGAATATGTAGAACAGAAGAAAAGCGACTATACTTTCGAACTCATTAGGTTTAAATTTCAATAGCTCAAACTTAGTATGACGGGTAGGACTAGGCTAAAGTTGTCTAACGACTTACAACATTACTTCTTCTTCTTCTCTGTCGTTTCGCTCTTGGCAGAGCGTTCGTGGTCACGTTGAGGCGTCCACGTCGGTGGTAGAGGCGGTCACAGCTCTTCCCACGATCTCCCGCCATCTCTCCCTGTTGACCGACTGTCTGGCGCATTCAGCTACGTGACTTCCCACTGCGGATTTGACTTGGTCAGTCCAGCGCATAGATCTGCCGCGCGATCTGGTTAAAAAAAATCTGATCTGAATCTGACAACATTATTAGTATGCGTTAAAGCAAAATTTAAACATGATACCGATATGAAATGAATAAAAAACCTGGTTATGAAATAATGCCTTATATTTATTGTTTAACAAAAGGTCACCTAAATGTATCCAAATTTATTTTATTGTGTCCATAATTCCATGAAACATAATTTATTATATATTAAATCTTATTCCTTTTGACATTATTTGGTGAAACGTTCGGAAATAAACCTTCAATTCAAGGAAACCAGTCTTTGAAGCGATTATATCGCAAAATGAAATAATGTCTACAAAACATCTGAAGTCTACAAAATGATAATATTACATTATTAATATGGTTAAATAAAATTTAATCTAGTGTACTTTGAATATAATTAAACGCGCACGTAGTGACTACATAAATACCGGGTGTTACATTAGTCGTGATACAAACTGTGAAAAACCTGTTAAGATCGTCTTTCTGAACAAGGTTTCCTTCGGGACCATATGAAAATCTTTATTTTTTTTAAGAATAGTACAGTTCGAGTTCATTAATATGTATATATTTTTTCAGACTGATCTCTTACAAATGTGTTTACATAATAATGAAACGAGACAGAAAATCATGAACACTTCTGTACCGATCTGTATGAAAACCGTAATTTTATTTTCGCGACTTTCATTCCCATAGGAAACCTTGTTCAGAAAGACCGTCTCAACAGGTTTTCCACAATTTGTATCACGACTAATGTAACACCCAGTATACGTGAGCGTAACACAACGCGCGACATGTTTTGGAGAGCCTAGGTCTCCATTATCAATCACTGAGCCCGTGTTGGTGGCAGTGCTCAATGGTTCACCAAAACATGTAGTGCGTAGTGACTAAATGCACGTGAGTTTAACCGTTCAGTAATATTTAAAGTTATTGTCTCACAAAAGTTTAAATTAAGTAAAGTAAGAATCCGCAAATTTTGGGGATTTTTCTCTGTCACTCTAAAGACGCCTTCGTTGAAGTTCTACTTCGGTGTTCGCGGTAGTAGGCCTGGATGCTTAGCCAAGTTGCCAATCGCTAGCGCTTAGTAGCGTATCGTGGTTTTCCCTCTCTGTCACTCTTTCATATTAGTGCCACAAAGACAGGTAGCTGCCATTCGTTAACGATTGACGATTAAGCGTCAGCGATTGGCAACTTGTCTCAGCACCCAGTAATCAATGCATGTTTATTTTCCCGTTCATCGTGAATGTTTTAATCAAAAATAAATAAACAAAAGTGTGTTGACCCAAGTATGTGGCATCCACAGTAGGAAAAAAATCGTTAGATACAAAAAGGGTAATCATAAAAATAAAATAATTAATCATTCATATTTTAATTTCCCAGCAAGCAATGAACAGTGTACAACGGTAAAAATTACGGCCCCATATTCGGCAAATCTACGACTCATACATATGCCTTACCTCAGCAAATAGGTTTATTCGTAAACACGGATCACTATACTTGGACTGCGTATCTTACTACCGTACAGGATACAGGTTAACGGGTCTATAGGCCTATTGCAAACTTCGGAAGATATATTCTGCTAATCTGCCGCATGTCTGTAAATTTTGATATGCGAATTGTGTTATCCCAACTCCCCCACGTGTCCCCCAACTCCTCCTGCGGGTGTCGTAAGAGTCGACTAAGGGATTGAAGTGTCGCTGAGCACTATTTGATAAAAGATTGATGATGGGCAGCAGCAGCGTCATCATAGTGGTCACATTACTGCGATCGCCAATCCTCTTGCCCAGCGTGGCGATTATGGACCTCCTAATGTGTTTATAAGCATAGTTGATAGGAGAGGCCTACGTCCAGCAGTGGCAGTGTTGTCACATACAATTTGGGAAAACTGGTAGAACGACATCCAAAAATAGGTAGAAATTGGTAGAATTAGAAGCGGAAAATTGGTAGATCTACCACCTAAGGATCGACGCCAATGACGCCATCTATAATTTCATATGCCATACTGTTTTACCAACCGACTCGAAGAAAATATCACGAAAACTCACTAACTCTGCTGGCATCTGACACTATCAGTAGTGTTGGTGGCAAGTTGTTAAGCTGATATATCATGATATACCCACAAACTTTAGCATGGAACGCGCCCAAACGTTGAAATAGCAATTATATTTCGTAAAACGTATGGAGAATGTTCATCATCATAAGATTTTGAGAGATAGGTAGATTTAAGACTGAAAGTGGTAGATAGGTAGAATGAAGGCAAAATAGGTAGATCTACCAACAAGTTGGTAGATGTGACAACACTGAGCAGTGGACTGTCATAGGCTGATTATAATGATGATGAATTGTGTTTTTACAATAATAACAAAAAGCTTATCACTCAGCATGTGTACAATCTGATCTTCAAGGCAAGAGTAAATAGGTATCTCATAGGTAAGCACACTCACCCGTAGACTGCATTATCAGTTCATCACTATACCAGCAAGTATGATTGTGGTCAAACGTCTACCTATACTGAAAAAAATATTGAAAAATAGCTAGATTGCCACAACGTCGATTTTTATCGAACAAAAAATTAAAAATAAAATTAACAAGTGACCCCAGTCTCTCTTGATCAGATTTTTACATCTGTTTCTTAGGCATGCCTTTACTTATCGTCGGGATAGTGCAATACCGTGTAACTAACAAATTCAATTAGGTTAAATTGGAGTTGATTTTTTTTTTTTTTAAACTACAATTTATGTACATAGATTCATCATCATCATCATCATTTCAGCCATTTATCGCCCACTGCTGAGCATAGGCCTCTCTTCTAGTACGCCACTCATCTCGGTCCTGAGCCAATCTAACCCAGAAGTGTCCCGCAATCTTACGAATGTCGTCGACCCAACGAGCCAACGGACGCCCAGGAGCTCTTTCATCCGAAATAGGCCACCACTCCGTGAGAACTTTAGTCCACCTGCCATCACTCTGCCTGGCAACATGTCCTGCCCAGTTCCATTTGAGTTTAGTAACGGTATCTCCTACATCTCGTACCTTGGTGCGACTTCTGATTTCGACGTTTCTAACTCGGTCTTGTAGTTTAATACCGAGCATGGCTCGCTCCATGGCTCTCTGCGCTACTCGTATTTTATGCACAGCCTCCTTTGTCAGCGTCCATGTCTCGGCTCCATATGTCATGGTGGGCAGGACACATTGATTAAAAAGGCGAGTCTTCAAGCACTGTGGAACATTAACGGCTTTAAGGACATCCGCCAGTTTTCCGAATGCCGCCCACCCCAACTGTATCCTCCTGGCGATCTCTCTTTGTTGGTGATTTTTGTCGAAAGATAGAATATGTCCAAGATATACGTACCGATCGACCACCTCTAGCAATTCGTTTCCAACCTTTATGATTGGATTCGAACCGCCGAGGATGTTGATCATAACTTTAGTCTTGGACATATTCATCTTAAGACCCACCTTTAATGAAGCAAGGTTAAGGTTGTAAATCATGCTTTGGAGATCGTCCAGAGACTCGGCAAACAAAACGATGTCGTCGGCGAACCTTAAGTGCGACAAAAAGACACCTTGAATGTTAATACCAGTTGTGTCCCATGCAAGCGTTTTTATGACGTCTTCTAATGCCGCCGTAAAAAGCTTGGGTGAAATGGTATCCCCTTGCCGCACTCCCCTTTTAATAAAAATCGGGTTACTTGTTCTGTGTAGCCGAACTCGCATTGTTGCCGACCCGTATAACTCCCGAAGCAACTCAACGTAGCGCGCGTCAACAGAACAGCGATGAAGAGAGTCAAACACGGCCCAGTGTTCGATACTGTCGAAGGCCTTCTCATAATCGACAAAGGCCATACACAAGGGCCGGTTGTATTCGCGACATTTCTCCATCAACTGTTTCACGGCATGAAGGTGGTCTATGGTTGAGAATCCACTTCGGAAGCCCGCCTGTTCGGGAGGTTGACACGCATCCAGATTACGGGTGATGCGATTGCACAGAACTTTGGCGAAAAGTTTATATATGTGCGAAAGAAGGCTTATGGGGCGATAGTTACCGAGGCTGGAAATGTCTCCTTTCTTATGAATTAATGTGACGATGGCAGTTTTCCACGATTCTGGTGTTCGAATTTTATGTACGACTTGGTTAAAGAGAGTTGCAAGAGTTTTAAGAACAGGCTCGCCACCAGCGCGCAGTAAATCGGCTGTTATGCCATCTTCACCAGGAGATTTGTCGGCTTTCATATGGTGCAAAGCTTTTTTAATTTCGCTAACCATTATTGGTGGAATGCTCTCGTAATCACTGTACGGTACAGGTGGTGCTCGTCTATCGGTGGTATTAGGTTGCGTTAGCTGTTGTGCATGCGAGGAATATAAGTTTCCGTAGAAGTTTTCGACAACGCCAACAATTTTGTCGCAACAATTTTGTTGTACATAGATTAAATCTAACTAATCTAATTAACCTAACCTATATCTAAGATTGGCCCTTGTGGCATTGTACCGAAGACGCTGGCGGCATTTCCTCGCTGTATCGCAATACTGATGCGTTGTGCGAGGAAGTCGCCAGCTCTTCGGTCTTTAGGTACATCAACCAGACATTTCGCGAGTTGAATTTGAATTTGCGGGTGTCGTAAGAGTCGACTTGGGATTGAAGTGTCACTGACCATTATTTGAAGATTGATGATGGGCAGCAGCGTCATCATAGTAGACACATTACTGCGATCGCCAAACCGCTTGCCCAGCATGGCGATTATGGGCATGTACCTCCTAATGCGTATAGCATAGTTAATAGGAGAGGCCTACGTCCTGCATGCATCATATGAATGCGAATTTGGGTGTCAATTGATATTTGAACTCTTTCTGTTTTGGTAGTTACGCGGTATTGCACTCCCCGATGTTATGACAGTAGCAAAGCGTATTCTACCCCATCTAGTATTGAAGTGATCTGTTATATTCGGGTATTTATAAAGCTCTCTATTTAGGAAAGACGTCGGAATTCTGATAAAACACTCCACTGGATTGTTTTCGTTTACGTTGTAACATGATTCACTTGAATGTTCAGTCATGTGAAATAATTTGGGTACATTTATTTTATAAACATGTTTGTAAGGTCTGTTCGGCGATTTGTGGTTTCTATTGAAAAGGGGTTTGGATACAGAAATAGTACATTGTGCATCTAGGGAGGTAAGTACGGTACGGTGTGATGAAAACTAACTTTAATATTCAATCACATTGTAATATCATCATCATCAGCCTGTCTCAGTCCACTGCTGGACAAGTGACAAGTCTCCCATTACCTACCTACCGACCAGAGTTGGGCGTAATCAATTCCTTTTGGAATTAATTACAGGGTTACATTCCAGTAATGACGATTCCTCAGTAATTAATTACTAGTATAATAAAAATTACTGTAATGCTGTACTATGGTTACGCCTGTAATCCATTCCTTTGGGATCGGTATTGTAATCAGCTACTGTAATATTGAATCCACCGTAATCAAGTACTTCTGTAATCTGCATTACTTACAACGTAATTTTGTTACTATTACTCGAAGAAAACTGTTTTTGATTTATATGTCATTCTAGTTGATATCTGACACTGACGGTTTTTGACTAATTCGCATACGTGGAATTCGATTTTCGGGTCCATTCTAAGATCCAAGATGGCGGCAACTTTTTTAGCAATTTTCATCATTATACTCGTTTCCGACTAATTCGCATCCA
>JALPQI010023020.1:0-25162 GCA_025490895.1 Thaumatotibia leucotreta
GCGGCCTTGAAAATTGTAATACGATTTATCACATCACATCGACTGTAGAGCCGTGATCGAACTACTAATGTTGCCAGCAGTAGCTATTTGATCTGTAATGTTGGTAGTAGAAATTACGAAATGGTAGAAAAATGCATTTTGTTGATGTCTCACTATAGCGAAGCTGTGGCTGGCACTTGTAGAGAGAAAAAACATGAGATACCAGCTGTTTTTGTTCTCCTCGATCGAGTTCTTGTTGAAATCAGTATGGATCTAAATTAAATAGTGTCGTTCATTACATCGCGTTAGTGACCATTTGTTAACTGTGATTATGTAATTTACTTCGAAATTGGTGTAAAGTAGACGAGACTGAGAATTTGTCACAAATGATATATGGACTGCGTTTTGCGATTTATTACGTCTTATTTATGGTACATGCGATGTGTTTAAATTAGGCCAACAGGCGAGGCCAGAGTAGAACGCTGCTTCTGTTTCCGGGGGATACATTAAAACAGTAAGTAATTTTACATTAACTGTTATACGGATATCACGAAAACCTTAGTACTTACATAGTCTATAATACGGTGATGCAACTCGGTGTCGAAATATGTCCACGTATTATTATTTGCTGTCGAGGACCACCTCCGCAAGGTGCTATGCGCCATCCTTGTTTATTCATGCAACTAGAACCTATGCGCCAGTAGAATTTTAATACAAATGGATGCCCGTCTTGTACCTACGCTACTATGCAGTGATGGCGGTTTACATTGTAGATTAAAATAATCCTGAGTTTACAAATGGACTTTCGTAACGATATGATGCAGGATATCTTGAACAATAAATTCGGACAATATTAAAGTGAATTAGTGTGTTGATGGAATAAATTAATCATTATGGAATGTAATTAAATTAATTAAGGAACTAGTGTCATAAAATAATTAGCCAGGTTAATTTCAATTTTCACCTCCAAAAAAGTTATAATGGTCTTATCAGCTGATCATGGCAGTTGAGAAGATATGAGAGAATGCTAATGGCCCTTGTAGCAAAAGCTTTAAAAAACAAATTGATGAGAGAATCATAATAGGTACCTTGCCGTTTTATTATGATAGGAATGTATTATACCAACATTAATCAGTGTTGAACATTGTTACCAGTTAATACAGTGGTTGATAGGAACTGATAGATTACCTCAGCTATTTTTGGATTTAGTTTATACATAAAATATTTTATACACATAATTTTTAAATATTTCATCCTCTCACACAAACACCTGTTAAAAAGTGTTTATAAATATCAGAACCTGCGGAGTTTTCATCAAATGTCATAGCAACTTGTAGGTATGGTACAAAATGTTCAAAATAATATTATGTCATAATAAAATTATAATGTATGTGTACTGTGTTTGTAACAATCATACTTATAATCAAGTAAAGATTGAAAAAACTAATATTTAATTTATATTCAGTTCAATGAATGTAGTACTAGGTATGTACTGTACAATTTAAAAGTGTCAATTGCGAATCAGAGTCGCACACAAAGGGCTCTGTAGCAACCAATATAAACATTACAACTAAATCAACCCATCTCAAAAACTATCACAAATACTTGATGAAACCAAAAATTGCTGAATAATCCATAATTTTTTCGAATTTTAAATCCCTTCTTTAAAAAAAATATATGGGATTGGACAACAACATAGTTTTCATGACTTAGAACTTATATCTCGAAAACAATTCACTTAAAGAATTTAATTTTCTAGTAACCTTTATATCATTTTTAGGGTTAGGTTAGACACGGTTAGGTGTACACTCAGCTTTTGTAAATTTCTTATGTACTGCTGTTGATGCCCCAAATAAATAAATAAAAAAATATGTAGAGCAGTAGACTTGATGTTACAATCTTTTTTAACTTGAATATATGATAAACTTATAAAATAATAATGAAATAGTGTTTGTTAATTTCAAGCTGGATGTATCAAGGAATTTAAATAAAATAACATAAATTTTATTTTTGAGAAACTAGAAATATATTAATTTTCAACTAAAGAATGGTGGTATATGAGAAAAATTTGTTTATAATATTTTTAAGGTTCTAGTTCTCTCGAAGACCGTAATTATTATACAGGGTGGTCCAAACCTTGACGTCAAAAAATCTTTTTTAGGTTCCATACGTCATGGGCTATCAGAATATACCCCATGTATGTTAGCCGATTTTTCATAGTTTTCGACTTATGAATTTTTGAAAAAAAATTTTTTGAGAAATTCTGGAATGAAGAAATTTATTGATAAATAAAAACTGTTGGGGTTTTTTAATATTTTATTTTTGTAAAAGTATTAATACCAATAAAGCATTTACTGTCTAATAAAATTAGCGTCCTCATTTTGATACAAGTAGATAAAAAAATCAAAATTTTACGTTAATAACGCATCAAAATAGCATTAATGTATGTAAATAAAAAAATAAAACATATCCCAAGGATTTTTGGTAATCTAAAGACTGCCCTAGACCTTAAACCTTCGTAAAAGCAAAATAAAAGTGATACTTAATGATGGGGATTTTTCGGTCAAATAAACTTAAAAAAAACTTCTAAATTTTAAAGTTAATTTTGTCTGTTTTGTTGTTCTTATCAATAAACAAAGACAGAAAATACCACGAAAACTCAATTTGTGTAGTTACTCAAGTCATTTTTACTACTTTAGAATTTTAAGCTTTTTTAAGTTTATTTGACTGACTACTCCGAAAAATCCTTATCATTAAGTATCACTTTTTTTTGCTTTTACGAAGGCTTTAGAATAAGGCGGTCTTTAGAATACGAAAATTCCTTGGGATATGTTTTATTTTTTTATTTACGTACATTAATGCTACTTTGATGCGTTTTTAGTGTAAAATTTTGAATTTGGTATTTTTTTATCCTATTTGTATCAAACTGAGGACGCTATTTTTTTGTCAGTAAATGCTTTATTTGTAGTAATACTTTTACGAAAAGAAACTTGTTAAAAACCCAATAGTTTTTTTTATTAATAGAAATCTTCATTCCAGAATTTCTCAAAAAAAAAATATTCTGATTCATTAATTATTCAATCAATCATAAAAAAAATAAACAACGACTCCACTGTTCTCTGTCCACCTAATGCCACCAAAATTCCTAAGTATAATCATTTTATAAGACCTTGCTATTAATACTCCACATGCGTTATATACCTGCGTAAAAAAATAATGAAAAAAGTACGTGTTTGGAGCACCCAATATTTTTTTAATATCATGTACAGGGTGCTCGCGAGCATTGTGAGAGATTTCAACTACCTATGCATTCTGTAAGTCAAAATAACAAAAAATATTATGTAACCTAATGTGAAATATCACCAAAAAAACTTTTTTTTTTAATTTTTTTAGATTTTTTGAATATTTTTTAACATTTCCAGTTATCCTTTTTATCATAGCAACAATTTCTCAAAATATTTTAATTTTATTCTAGTAACAGATGCTCTAAATATGGCCAGGAATACAGCATTTAAATTTTTCGCAATGCTCGCGAGCACCCAATATGTAGCAATTAAATAAATACGAAGTAAAAGCAATCAAACTAAATGAGATGTTCACATTCTTTCACCGTACTGCATTGTAAAAAGGTGAAGGTGTGAAAAAGTGGATACATATTTTTGTTGACAGTACAAAACATATCCTTATCATCTTGTACTTATACATAGTTTCCAAAGCTATACTGTTCGCCAGTATAAAACAAAAAAAAACAAATTTGGCTCACTATCTATAGCATTTGACGTCATTGACACATGTCGTGAAACACTTTCGCAGAATATATTATTTTTACGTTAATATTAATAAATATCACTCATTTTAACTATTATGTGAACTTAAGGTTTTAAGTCAATGACAAAACCAATATTGTGTTCTAAAAGTGTGGAATTATGAAACACTGGATTTTTTTTGGTTTTTTTCACTTATTTTATTTGTATTTTCTACTGCCGAACCGTATACACTCAACAACGGACCTACGTAGTCACTTCATTTGGAATTTCCTTCGTTGACACAAGTCGACCGAAACACGATGCGTGTATACCATTCGTCAGTAGAAAACAAAACAAAATAAACAAATATGGCTGACTTTCCGAAGTATTTGACGTCTTTGACACATCGTGAAACACGTTCGCAGATATATTTTTACGTTAATACTAATAAATATCAATATTTTTAACTAAAAATGCGAAGTCAAGGTTAAGGTTTCAAGTTGGTGATATAAAACCAAGGTGGTATTTCTAAAAGCGCGTGATTATGAAATAATGCAAGTTTTTAGATATTTTTTTATTTTCTAGTGACGAACGGTATAGTAGGTAAAATTATTATTCAATACGCAATGCAACTGATTAAGTGGCTATGGCTGATTGGATTCGTTCCTCGAACACCGCCGAATTATTTGCAGCGAATCCGTTTATCAAAACTGTATACCTAAATTGTTGTTAGTAATTGTTTTTGTTTGATTCGTTTCTCTTCAATATATTTTTTAAAGTAATAGAAGGTTCAAATAAACTAGATTTATGCGTCCATTTAATGGATTGTAATTGTGAGGAAATATGTCTATGTATAAATATGACTATCTCTAGACTATCTCTATTTGTAAAATTCTGGCCCTAATGTAATTTTGACAAAATAGGTAGGTATAAAAATGTCCACACTTATGTTAGGCGGAAAATAAAGATGTTAGTCATAGGTAGAAGTCATTTTCATAGTTCTACTTTACTACACATAAATATCTTGAAGTATTGGCGTAGTCAAGCGTAGTTATTTTTTATACATGGGCATAATTATTATTTTAATAGTAATGCTAACGTTTGTCTGTGGACATGGCGAAAACTTTTTTATGTCGTCAAAGACTTTTCGTGGAAAATACATATATACCTATGCATTATGATAAACACGTAGGTATATTAGATTCTTTACGGGTACCAAAATTACTCATTGTCCTTTGCATCTTGCATATACAAATTACCCGTTTATTTATATTACTAATGCGAGTGCTTCCCAAAATCATCTCTTTGTTTTTCATTCACCGGTGACGGTGGCGTGTAGCGTAGCGTGTAATAATTTTAGAATTCAGGTTAAATATTTAGGTAGCCACTACACTGACTACGTTACGTTTGAAACATATTTGTTACTAATTCTATATAATATGTTTTATTGACGAAATGTTTAAATCAGGGTCAAAATTTGTGCTATCAGAGTGCTCCCATTTTATTAGGGTCCATTAGACTTGGTGCGAAGATCCATCGAACAACGGTTTCGACAAAGAAGTGCAGGCGGTGTGGGGGTCTATGTTATATTGGCAAGGGTACAAGAGTGTAGGGCATCGTGCGGCAGGCTCGCATCTGTATCGATCCGTCGGCACGGCACACGCCGCGGCCGCGGCCCGTGCTCTCGCCCAGCCGGGCCAGAGCCAGCGCCACCTCCATGTCTACCCATATTGAAGCAAATAGCAAACTTTACCGACGCTCGGTTGTACAACTTTCATTACATTCCACCTACGCCTTATCTTCTCAACGATAAAGGTTATACAATATACATACATGCGTAAATCAAAGAAATCCATTAAGAGTCCAAAAGTTTTTGGTGCATGCCTCTTTTTAAACTTCACATAGTAATTAATATGATGTACAGTCGAGATCATAAAACAAACATTTTCTACATCGACATGTGTACATCGACCTTCAGGAACTTTTCTTACAATGTACCTATTTTACTTTGTTAATCCGCTTTTGCAATATTTTCTTCCATAAATTCGCGTCTTAGATGAAATATAAAATCATTGGGACATTTTTATGGATAGGCGGTTAAAAAAGAACGAGGTTCAGTAAAATAATATTGTTTTGTAAAACAATTAGGACGTCATTTTAATTAAACATTTCTGTCTGTATTTTGCGCTAGGTGAATTTGCGAGTGGATGTTTGCCTTTGTTAGGTGCACAATGGCGTTCAACCAGGCCAGACATAGTTTAAATCCCTTTACACGGATGCAGCCGATCGTAAACCTACCTTTATACTTCCTAGTGTTGAGTGCACTCTCAAAGCATTTGCCAATTGGCTATTCGCTCTGTTCTACTGCCGATCGCAAACCTGGTTTAATCATTTATCATTGTTTGTTTTAGAATAGGGGTTCGTAGCGTTAATTACAGTTCGGGAGTATTTAACCATACAATCCTTGCGTCATATCACAACCACACTGTCATGCCTACATTTATTTCATAATGAAGATTTGATGCAACAGCCAGCCTGCCATTAATATACCTACTATAAATAGTTATACTAACTATGCCTCGTCGAAAAAAGTACCAGCAATTTCAGAATGAAAGCGATGCTGCTCGATTGCTTGTTTACCTGGCTTTGATAATAGTTCGGCTTAGTGCTGGCACAAAGTAGCGTAACAACTTTTGATTGCTTTTTCCGCAAAATAAAAATCGTACTAAAGTGAAATGATACGCAACAACTGCTTGTATAGCTATTCATTTACTAATATTTTTCTCACATGTCTACGACTTGGACATGGACGCGATTTGGAAATAACGATATTCCCGCTCACCGAAAGTGTTGGTGTACCTACATTCGTCCTGTCAGGATTTTCATACATTCGTAGCTACACGATGGTACAAGTTACCGTCAGATATATCGGAGCGGCCGGGGTACTTAGAAACATCTGATCAGGCCTCTATTTTCAAGCGCATGTTCAGATGTTTTAAGGGGCCCCTTCAATATATCTGGCAGCTGTACCGCTAACAGAATGCTAAAAGTTAAAACAAACAATAATAATAAGTACTGGGAACCTAATCTTATAATAACATATTATTTCATAAGAATTTCGAGGAATAGCGTATGAATGAAGCATCTTTAATTAGGTTTGTTACTGAGTAACGCTTTCAGAAATAAATAATAAAAAATAAGTCTCATACCTAATTACTTTGAAGTAACGAAAATACATTCCATTTTAAAACCAAGTTCACCATACAAATACTAGGGAGAACTGGACCTTACAAAAGTGGATAGACTATACCTACATACATTGCACTTATATGTACCTCCATATTCTGTAAATATGTATCTCTATGGCTATTATGTCACCATACCTACACGAATGCTTTCACGGAAAAGTCAGCGGTTTAAAAATCGCGTTTTTGACCTTGAAGTTAGCACACCGCACCACGGGCACCACGGCAATAATATTTACAATGCAATATTTTACCACGCAGAAGCCAGGCCGTGTTAAAATGATTTTTTATAGTACTTTACAATCAGTTGTTTGACTTTTGACGTTCAATTTATGTAGTATATTTGCTTGCTACCTGTTACTGCCTGCAAAGCCTGCACAATCCGATAGATCGGCAAATAGTCACGTGTTACAATATCGTCGGCCTAGTTGCGCTTGTTGCGTAAACGGCCGTAGACTTGGACTCGTTGTTCGCTCCGTTGGCACACTTTACATCTACTCCCGCTACGAGTAGGTACAGTATTTTAAGATTGCCGCATGCGATTTGTTTTTTATTCAGCTACGCTCTAACTATAGATAAATAATCGAGAGTTAGCTTGAAATTACAATTGTAATGCAGTTCTAAAGTAACCCTCTGTGGTAGACCCTACCTCTTTGCAATTAGGTTTATTTTTAGTCAAACGATGAGCCGCTGACACAATAGTCAAGAAAATTCAAATGTTAAATGCCTACGGGTTTATAAACACACAATCACATAGGTAATAGTAATAATAGTATTATTATACAGTCAAGGGCATAAATATGTATACACTTTTTAATCTTATGTCGTAAAAATAAGGTGCAAAAGTGTAAACATATTTTTTCCCTTGACTACGGAACATGCACGCAAGCCCTAAATCACATTACTTTACCAGGATACAGGTGTAGTGATAAATTACTTGCCTTCGGAAACGTTCGTAAACACATGCTGTTTCAGGCAGTGTCACCGAGTCTGACTGAAGTAGCATGACAGCTATTACTGTCAGTCTCAGTGAGATAGACTGAAACAGCATGACGTTGACGAACGTTTCCGAAGGCAAGTCATTTCTCACTACATCTGTAGGTACTTAGGTACCTACAACAATTTATTTCGTAAGATGGACTTCATTTCTCTTGAACTTTATGGAGATGATTTAAGTAAGTATTACAAATTCGTTTTTGAGTGATCCTTAGCGCCAGTTTTTCTGATGTACATAACTATATTACTACTATTTAACCATAATATTATTAGTTAATTGTCGTAAGCCACAGTGTCGTGAAGTAACTTCCTATTTTGTTATTTCTAATTTATGCATGCAACCGCACGTAATAAGAAACATAAAAATACGAGTGTTTTTATGAAACGACCGTAGCGAGTTTCACTATGGTTCTTCTTGAATGCATAGATCACTAATAATATGTGCGTAGGTAATATATTTTTAACTAAGTATTATATCAAGAGTGATAATGATAAGTTAATAATGCTGTAGGGGGAAACACCATCATATATAGGTATCTTGTATTTGTTTCAAAACATAATAAGTGCTGGCTGCTGGTCCCGCGCACAAAGACGCGTACAATCGTGCCGCTCATGCACATGAAACTCAAATGATGTTTGATGTATGGACTGCCATGCGACATAATACCAGTAGTACCTACTACTAAATTCATATGCAATTCCAAGCTGTCAGTAATTTTTAACTATAAGATATGTTAAACATTATGCCAAAATAAAATAACACCGGCCAAGTGCGAGTTGGACTCTCGCACAAAGGGATCCGTAGATAAGAAGGAGAAATATAAAAATTACAGTTAAATAAATGTACCTCAAAAGCTGTAAGACATATAATCGTTAAAAGAGTTTATTAATATGTATCACCTCCTTTCTTTAAATGTATGCCTCGTAGGTTAGAAAATCTTCATTTGACTGTTTAAGATAAAAAAAAAGAATTAAATTAAGAAGACGTACTGATTTGACATTCCTTTGATTCCTTTTACAATATGTCTGGAATTTTGGATACTAGAATAGTGATCCTCTTGAGTTTTGACAGCTATTCCAAATTTAAACTCATTTCTGTTATTTTTCATTATAAATTTTACCTACCACAGACAAAAACACTCCCATAGTTAAACTGATTTCCTATGGTTTTTGAACGCATTTTAGAGCACTAATTAAATGTGCGTAGATAGTACATTACTACAGACGCTGGGTAAGCCCATTGCACGGCGAGGCATGTATAGTGCTTTTCTCAAACATATGCATTGAAATAAAAAATACGACAATAAAAAACAGAATTTAGCTGTTTAGGCTGTTCATGAAAACCGACGCCATGTTTT
This sequence comes from Thaumatotibia leucotreta, assembly GCA_025490895.1. NCBI lineage: Eukaryota > Metazoa > Arthropoda > Insecta > Lepidoptera > Tortricidae > Thaumatotibia > Thaumatotibia leucotreta. The sequence continues at coordinate 9,325 of JALPQI010023020.1, forward strand.
AAAAAATATTTACTTACCGGCCTAGGTCGTAAAATTCATATGAAAATACTTTACTATTATCTCGAGGTCATCCGCCTGCAACGTGTTATGAGTAAAAAAAATAACCCGACAAACTTGAAGGGTGTATTCCTGACCACATTTTGAGACTACGATGTCATATGAACATTTCTGGTTTCAGCTTAGTTTCAGAGAAAAAACTATTTAGATCATAACTCATAAGGAAATTGAAAAATACCTGCCCTATTAAAATTCTTACACTATGAGTTTTTATCCTGACATATTCATTGATTGATGTAAGAAAAAAATCGAAAAAGAGTGGATAAATTGTTTAAGTATAAAAAAAACTAAAACATCAAAAAAAAGTCTTTCCTTATATTTGATTACTGGTAATTACTGATAATAAAACGTAGGTAAAGACTTTCATAATAAAATGTAGATAAAGAAATTCATAATATTTCAATATTTTTTACTTCTTTTGACATCAAAAATGCATTTTGTTCTCTCGGGTTGCTCATGACCACACCGTATACATCGAAAAAAAAAACATTATGTGTCGAGGGCACCACCCCCAATAATTTAGTACAACCTATCATAATTTAGTAGCTGGATAATTTGATAAGGATAGGTGTTGTATGCACTCGTAGTTTCAGAGTAAATAGGCCTGTTAAAAGTTTTACTCATGAACAAAGTTACATTGATGGGATCTTTAGTATTGAGCGTTAATCTGGTGTCGTGCCGAAGGCGGCCTATTATGCAAGCAGCGCGACCTGCCGTCACGAAACCTTTGCATCCGTGGTGTGCCGTTGCAACACCATAGCTTTCTCTCTCTCTACCATTTCAACAGAAAGCGAACGTGTATTAACACAAGTTTCGTCAAGATTTTTTCATCCCGACGAACGTTTATGTAGGGTATCGCATTAAAAGAGGCGAATGGATATAATCGAATGGACAATTAATGATTGTAATAAAATAACGTGGGTAAACAAGGTACGGAGTACGGAGATAATAATTAAATATTTAATATGACGCTGACGATGTGTATTACGTGTGCGTGGCCTCTTTTTACAAACGTTTAACATTGTCCGATATTAATGCACCTCGAGTTTCGAATACGCATTATAATAATATAGTACTTACTATACTCGTATGTATTCTAATGCTTTCAGGTAAAATTATTTTTAGATATTCCCTGCAATAGTTCAAATACTTCTATGCCAGGCGATTGTATTAATTTCCGAGTGCATTTCTGGATGTAGACTTATCTTGTATAAATTTCGATTGACTGGTTGGTGCGTTTATAATTTAGCCAGGGGCTGCACAGAGGGGTCGCCAAAGGGTCGTTGAACCACTAGGGTTCCAAAGTCGTCCCGGTTCTGAGCGGGGGCGAGCGCACTCCACTAGGCCGGTCGTTGACTCACTCTGGGGTATTGCACCCCGTCAAAAATAGCGATTGATTTCAACACACATACATTATCAACTTATCACAATGTAAAATTAATTGATTTGGTACAATTTTGTGTAAAAAGGTATCTTATAATTATTTCAGTGTACTTACCACACGCAGGCCGTGATGACAAAAATATACAACGTATATATAAATCATACTGAGCAACTTTTAATATGGGACTAACCCAGAAAACGTGAAAAAAAGACTTTCGTACATATTGGTTATGTGATCTGGGCATTTTGTACGGGAAAGTGTTTTTTTTTCACAATTTCGGGATTGGTCCCTAAATGTTGGTCAGTATAACTTACAGGTGTAATACCTATACGGTGTGTGCGAAGTCATTACTTCATTAGTTACTCTGGAAAATCCGGGTATAAAGCTGAAAATGTCTTATTGTTTGTGCGGATCTAGCTGTACATTCAAGTTTCAGAAATATGTAAACAATTGCTAGGCTACGTTTGATCCTAGGTCGTAATTACACACTTACGGCCCGCATCGTCCGCATGTAATGATACTCTTACCGAATAACTGATGAAAGCACAAAGGGAAAAAAATTCTCTATTTACTCCTTTTCCTTAAGTGTAATCTACAGTAGTAATCAGATTATGTTTTGCCTAACTGTGTATGAAAGAATACGTATTTATGTTTATGACAGATACTAGTTACAAAATAAATCCAGAAATGCAATTGAGCTGCCTTTTGTACAGCGTTCTTTAAATCTTATTATTTCTTATATTTGTTAGAATTATGAAATATCAGAATAAGAAGTGAAAGAGATTGAAGCTAAAGCAAATTCCCCTAAAATAGATTCTTTAGATTATTGCTGTGGGTTAAATAAAACCAACGGCCTCGTTAAGTGTAGGTAGACCTAGTGATCGTGTTTACTCGGCATTGATTTTAGTGTAATTTTAATGTTCGCGTGGAGTAGATTGCATGTTTCATTACCTCGCTATTACAATAAATGTACCTACTAAATTCATCAGAACTAGATTTTTTTAGCATATACACACGTCACGTACACATAGTCGTTTTATTGTATTTATTTAGTTAGTAGTTTACATTCCTTATGCTAAAGGTTGTAAATACGTGTCATGTTTATACACACAATGAAAATCAAATTGAAACCCGGCTGCTCTCATATTATTTCAAAACGAGAAGGAACCAAATAGTATCCATATTAATAATTTGCCTTTACCGTGCCATTCGTACTAGCAGCATGTATCTTATCAGCAACTTCGCCACAAATTATACGCCGCGTCCTATTGATTATTGCACACAGCAACACATGCTGTGTTATCTACCAGAGTCTGCTACACTCGAGAGCAAAAGTTTCGGGTCACTAGCACATACTGTAATATCTTGAAAATAAAGAAAGCTAGCGTGTTGAAGGCAATTTAATGCTACTAAAATAAAATGCAAAACATTTAGGTATTACTGATCATTTATTTTATTTTGTTTAAGACGAAAAATAAAAAATCGCGTCAATTTGCTGGAAAACCCAAAACAAAAAAATATTGAACTGTTTATATGTAGTTTTAACACGGTTTAGTTTAGTAGGTACTTGATATTATTTGATTTGGCATGCTGTACACCAAGTTCCTGAAACAAAGTTGGGGAACGTTCTGCTATTCCTCTACCAACGCATGTTTCAGGTCACGGAGGGTAATATTTGGAGGTGAATCTTGTTGTCTAACGTTGTCCGCTTTTGGTATAGTATTAGCTAAAAGCATACGAAAAATCAATTGATTATACATATTCGGTGCAACATACTGAAAAAAAAATAACAAAAGTACTTAACTAATAAAAAGAGTCCTGCATTTTGAATTTGAATCAAGGTGTTTACACCATCTTTTATGAATGTTAAAACATCTTCGTAGTTCAAGTTTCGAATTTATAACTTATATGAATGCTATGTGCAAAAGCGAGCTCAACATGCTCCGACATCTTGTCTAAAGTTTTTTATGACCTCGTCATTACAGAAAGCTAAAGATGGTCAACCTGTTATCTAATCTGAACACAGTTTACGGTGTCGTCTGACCAGGAAGCCAAGTGTCAGGAAGACGACAGAAAAAGTACATGGACACTTAAAGACACAAATTCCTGACATTCATTTTCAATTCGTGTGGCACAGAAAGGCTAGTATATATTTTTTAAATACTCTAACAATAGAAAGAGAAGCAACTATGCAATACTTACGCGACAAAAACGATGAAATACCGCTGGATTTAAATATGACTATAGGCACGCCAATGAGGTTGCAAGTGTTGCAACATATAGGGCGATGAGCGCTTACAAACAGTTGGCGAGGCAACCAAAACAAAATGCTTATCTGGGCAAAGCATGTTTTTGTAGTCTGACTACAAGTTGTTGTGTGACAAGTTCAGTTGTCATTTAGTTCCACAAAAAAAAGGTAATGGAGTGAATAATTAAGAATAGTCGGACCATGTCTACAATATACCCCGGGCTAATAACCGATAAAAATAATGAATGACAAACCATTTTATTGTGGGTTGTGTTTTCGTGCAAAGCTTGTCTCTTTTTACTGGTACCTACCTAGTTTTTCAGCAATTGCTAGAAAAGCTCTAACCTAGAGCTTTAGAGGAAGGCGACGCGCAATTTTAACGAAAGTTCTCGAGACATGTCTTGGTTTCATACAGACCGTCGAACCATTTTCAAAGTACAATCTTGTTATGTTTAGAGTTTCGTAGTAAACGTATAGTGTTGCCGTGTCCGTGTGCCCGTCTGTCTGTCTGTCAGTTTACTTACATTAGTACTAGAAATTTGCAAATTGGTACATAAATACATATTAATCACACCTACAAAGTGGTAGAATAATACGTAAAAAAAAGGTTACCATTAAGTAGGGATGATTTCTTTATTTTTCTGTATTCATATAATAGGTATCATCATTCTAATTCAACTGACCACAAACAGTCCTAATGGGGTCATTGGCAGATTTAGGTTATCGTCTGTTCGGTGGACATATCTAAAGTTAAGCAATTCCTGTACTAATTTTGGGATAAAACAATTTACGGTACGACTAGGTTTCCCGGTATATCGCCCTATGCTGTTAACTTTTGACCACCGAGTGGACAACTTATGTTTTTCAGACTGACAATGACCCTGCTGACATTATAGAATAGATACCTTTATATATTTAGATAATTGGCACAATAAAGAAGAATAATACACAATTGAAATTAATAAAATAATAAGAATGTCACAAGTATTACAGGATAATTTAAAAAGGCACTTAGTGAATGATACATTTTGTCTAAAAGCCATTTGTGAAGATTTTCTTTAAATTTGAAAATAGGTAAGCATTTAATGTCAGGTGATATTTTGTTCCCAAAATGTTTAAAACTCAAACCAGTAAATGCTCGATACTATGCAATTTTATGCAAATGACAATTAGCAAAGACTGACTGGGCATCATTTTACAGTTTCAGTTTTCATCTAATTACTTATTTTTTTAATTGTAGATAAAACAATGTTTTGCACGTACAATTTTTGCGCACAGACAATCACAGGCTATTTTATTTACCATTTTGCCTTTTCGACTTTAGTGGATTGGTTTTTGTGAAACTAACGGGACTAACTACTAATTAAGCAACATACGCAAATTTAAAACTTAAGACTATAACTTAACTAAAAATATCCCTTCTTGATAGTAAGATAAATAAGATAATACATACACTGTGTTATATGAGGTCTTACCGAGGTGTGTAAAATTTTTTTCCCCTCACTAGCTCGTAAAGTGCTCGTTTATCCTTTAATACGAACGTGTAAAAACGCATATTATTCACTTGTGTGGCAAAGTAATGACCTTGGTTTTGGAATAACAAAACGTAAAATGCTCATGGAAATTGTTCCATATTAATGATAATTAAATAATTTGTTTGAGAATTTAGTGTAAAATACAAACCTTTATATAATATGATGATTTTAACATATAAATCCTAAAATTCCATAAGTAACAATTGTTTTAGTGAATGATGATAAGATGACTAGATGCAATCACAAAACGCAGAAAATGTCAACGTCAACATTGTCAAAGAATATTATAGGTTATAATCTTTATTTACCGACTCGAACACGCATAAAAATAGCAAACTAAACAACTTTCAGGGTGTTCTGTTATAATTTTGTAAAAATAATGAATGAGAATGATTTAATAATGCATTGGCGTTGGTGTGCAACTACAGGAATGTGTTAAAATCGTGCTGTGTTTACTTTTTCGTGGTAAGTTTACTGCGACAAAATCTTGCATTAAATACATGATGCATTTGGAAAATTATTATCACTAACCCGATGATGATTGTAATGTGAACAAATAATTACCTTTTTTGAGTTTCCTCGCTATAGTGAGGGGAAAAGTTTTGTGTTACACACGTGTGCAAATATATTTTACTTCTCGTATGTTAAAACACTCGCTGCGCTCAGGATTCTATTTTAGAACCACTCGCTTCGCTCGTGGTTCAACTATAGAATCCTTTCGCTTGCTCGTGTTTCAATTTCATACTCGCGGGTAAAATACAACTTTGCACCCTTGTATAACAAATAACTATTTTATGAGGGATTCCACAGATAATCCACTGTAAATTTTATGTTAATAGTAAGGGTCACGGTCCATACAAAGTTGAGAAAAATTGTGCGCTGCGAGTTACAGTTTTGTAATTTTAACCAGAGCTAGAGGGTCTCAAAATAGTTGTTTTTAGATGTGGAGGGAAAAGCAATTCCCCCCCTGAGCGCGGGGGGAGGGGGGTGAATTGCATGCGGAAGGGTTGCGTTTAATATTTTTTTACTAATTAATGAGGTCTACTATGCGTTGTTTGGTATCATTTTCGTGTAAAATGGACCTGGAAAATTCATTTTTTATCATAAACATGAGCAATTTCATATAAAAATGTAGATTTTTTGGAGTAAAAGTAAAAAAGTTACCGTTTTTATTTTAATTTAAGTGTCATATAAGTATTAAAAAACAAACTTATCCAATTAAAAAAAAATGTGTAAGATAGCATATTTATTGCAGATTTTAAAACTATACACATTTTGTAGTGTTTCATACAAAAATTCACTGAAAAAAAATTTTACCTGACGCGTACCTCCAACAAAAACCTCCGCGTAACCTCAAAAAAGTGACTTTTGTGCCGGCAACTGCTCATAGATTATACATATTTTTGCACTTACATATTATTCTTTCTTATTACAATTGTAAATATTTATTGATATGAAAGTAAATTGAATATATCCTGATCTTCCTTTTTTAAATAACCTAAGATTATTAAGAATTTTATTTTTTCAGATTCTATTTTTAGATTTTATCGATTATTGTATGATATATAGTATCTGATTATATGAATTGGAATGGGTAATAATTTTTTCATCACACTTGCTGTCTAAGCGCGCCATTGCTTGCGCGCGTAGCGGGAGTAATAGAAAAGTGAAATTCCCTAGGGAGTAATAGAAATCTCAGTACGTCATTTAATACTCGTAATATTAATGTCTTAAAACTTTTTTTTTTCGGCAAGTGTGATGAAAAACATTGTATGCATCACGGTCGGTAAGCGGAATACTAACTCGAGTCATAAAAGCCCTCCGCCTAACGGCGTCGGGCTTCTAACACTCTCGTTAGTAATTCCGTACTTACCTCCCTTGATGCACAATGTACTATTACAAGTGTTATTAGGTAGGTAATGATCTCATTACCAAAGACGATAAAGGTAATTTTCACTAACCGGGACTAAACAACTAACCCAGTTCACCCACGTTAAAAGTTTATAATTATCATATGGGATTTGACAATCAATTGTTAAACGTTTACTTCATAAATCATCATTATTACCATATCAGCCGAAAGACGTCCACTTCTGAACATAGGCCTCCCCCAAAGATTGCCACAATGACCGGTCCTGTGCCACTCGCATCCAGCGGACTCCTGGGACCTTCACTGTCCACCTTGTGGGGGGCCTACCGACGCTGTGCCTTCCACCTGCGAGGCCGCCGCATTGGCCATCGGTTCTACGTGCAATGAGCCCCGCCCACTGCCACTTTAGTTTAGTGATTCGGAGAGCTATGGAGCTATACTTTGGTTCTGCTGCGGATCGTCTCATTTTTAATACGACCTCGCAGAGAGACTCCCACCATAGCCCTCTCCATTCCCCTGTGGTTGACTTTAAGCTTTCTTATGAGGCCCATTCTAAGCGACAACGTTTCAGTACCGTATGCCATCACTCTTTTAAATCTCTTTGCCCTTTGATCAGTGAGGCAACACACACTGATCTTCAAGAACTACGGAATATTGGACGAAAAGATGTGTCGTAGCTTCCCAAACGCTGCCCAACCTATTCGGATTCGATGATTGACATCTTACTCAAAGTTGGACCTACCTAACTGGGTAGTTTGTCCTAGGTATATTATAGTCGTCTACACCTTCGAGTTTAGTCTCCGACTGTAACGGGAGCGTTGGTCTTATCCGTGTTCATCCTAAGACGAACTCGCTCGAAAGCGCTACTGAGGTCAGCGAGCATCGTACTGAAATCTTCCAAGGTCGCAGCCAAGACCACCGTATCATCAGCGAATCGAAGGTGAGTGAGGTACTCGCTGTTTATGTTGATAGGTACTCACCTTCTCCAGCCCAGTCTTAAAGACATCTTCCAGTGCATCGGTAAACAGATTAGGGGAGATGACACCTCCTTGCCTGACTCCCCGCTGCAGTATAATATGCTTCAAGCTCTGGTCTTGGAGTCGGATTGATATAGTGGCGCTTTCGTACAAACACCTCAACATTTCAACATAGCGGTAGTCTACTTGGTACCGTTAAAGAGACTGTAGTACTGCTCAGAGTTTCGAACAAATCGAAGGCCTTGGGGGTTACCATGACGTACTTATGCGATTCAGTTTAGGTTCTGCGAAAGGGGCAGTGATACACGACTCGTATAGCCTTGTCCCTTTCTCTCGACTTAAATTAAACCGCATTAGTACGTCATATATCGTATTATCGTAGTCCACAAACGCTAAACGCTAAACAGAGGGGCAGGTTATACCTATTCCTCAGTCTTCTGTATAACATTTACGAAACCCCAATTCGGAAACCGGCTTATTCGGCAGGCTGGAAGTCATCAAGCCTGCGTGCAAGACGATTCGTAATGACTCTTGAAAACATCTTATAAATATGGCTCGGAAATGAGATGGATCGGTAGTTCTTCAATAAGGCGTTGTCATCTTTTTTCAAGAACAATACCACCACTCTTCTGTTCCATGCCTAAGGCGTTCTCCCTTCCGGAGTTGAACAACTTCTGAAGGGCCATAAGGATTGGTTTACCACCTGGCTTCAGATGCTCAGCTATAATTCCGTCTTCCCCAGACGCCCTGTTATTTTTGAGCTATTCAAGAGCCATTCTAATATCACATAGGCAGATGTCCGGGATATCCTCTGTATAGTGCCGGGTCAGTCACTTACTTCATAAGAAATTTATCAATTATCAAATTCCGTGTGAAATAAACGTTTAACCCGGGTTGCTTGGTTAACCCAGGTTGATGCAATTTGCCCTAACAGACATTATGGAGTATTTTATTTACGCAAAATCGCTAAATTCCCGCAGTAGAGACGTACTGTCAACAATAAGTCAAAGCAACGTCCCTTTTTTATTCGAGGTACGCGACAGGTGCAATTTTTTTACTACTTATTTTTGCATGGAAAGTTCCAAAAAGTATATATTTTTAAAAACTACAATAAATATGCTATCTTGTAGTATTTTTTTATTTTCATATATTTATTTGGTAATACTTTTATAACGCAACAATCAAAATAAAAACGGTGATTATTTTACCTTCATACCAAGAATTATTTTTTTATATATGAAAATCCTCATATTTATTATCAAAAATGAATTCCCCGTGTCTGTTTTATATGAAAATGATACCAAACAATGAATAGTAGGCCTAAATATTAGACGAAAAATTTTTAAACATAACCCTTCCGTTTGCACATTCACCCCCCTCCCCCCTCGTTCAGGGGGGGAATTGGTTTTCCCTTCACATCTAATTTTTTTTATTTTTACACCCTCTAGCTCTGGTAAAAATTACAAAACTGTAACTCACAGCGCACAATTTTTTCCATTTGGACCTCTACTATAAATGTGGTGTAATTTAACTAATTCTTGGATCAAATAATTTGAATGTTGGTTGGTGTTGTTGAAAGGTAAAAAACTTACAAACCTAATATCGATCTAGTAAGTCTAGTTATGGTTGATTATTAATCATAAAGTGGCTGAGCATATATAAATTGTTATTTGTGAGGGATAAAATTTTGCCTCGGAGATGTACACTTAGGTGCAAAAGTGTCCCAATGTTACTATTTGAATTAAATGTAAAAATTTTGATGACGCTTAAAATAATTCTAGAATACTTATAGTGGTATTGTTCATGATTTAATTATATTCCAAACAGACTAGCACGTCATCTACATATAATACAGATTGGTGTAGATATTTTGACACTAAAACATAAAAAAGCACCTTTTTATGTTTCGTCTCATATGAAACATCTGTCTCACAGTCAATTGCAATTGCACTTCTTTGAAATCGGTACAGTAATAGTTTTTTATTAGATTTATAATTTTGATGTTATTGTAGAATTCCGACTCAAATAAATGGTGTACCAATGGCTGGTTCTTCGCTTGTTTTGCTCCTTTCGCTTTTAACCTAAGTTTATTTATGCAATTAATATAAAAACATATTTGATTGTAACTACTGCATTACCGATTTGAAAAAGGATAAAATTCCCTATCTTAAAAAGTATTGCAATTGACTGTGAGACATAGATTTTTCATATGAGGCGAAAAATAAAGAGGGTTAAATTTTAATGTTTTTATGTCAAAATATCTACGACCATCTGTATTATTATGTAGCCAATTTGTTAGTCTGTTTGGAAGATAATTAAATCATGAACAATACCACAATAAGTATTTCGGAAATATTTTAACTATAATTTAATTATTTACATTTCATTGAGATGGTAACATTGGGACACTTTTGCACCTAAGCGTATATTTTGTATTTATTTATATCCCTTCAACTCTAAAGACGACCCGTAGACGTCTTGCACCAATGTAATTGGAATTAAGAAATTTATTTCACAGTAGATGTTTTTAACAGACCACATAGGAAGGGATTTTATTATTTTATTGTGTACTTTGTTAGGTATTTATGTTTGTGGATTTCTTTCATGCCAGCGAGTTCTTATTTAACCATAATCACCGGTAGAATTAGATATAAAATCGGGCTACCATCCGTTAGGCGAACCGCGAGGCCGTCGCGGTGATAGCCAAGACTACTCTCGGCAGAGCTTGTTGAATTTGGATGTAGCCGAGGTGTGTGTGAACTTGGCATATCAATAGTTAGCATCTCACAATTTTATGAGAGTTCTAGTAGCATGCCGAATAGTTCTAGAGTTCTGTATGGTTTTTTTAAATAGTTCTGCTCATTTATGGAAAAAAAATAAAAAATTAAAATGAGATGCTAACTTCGCAAACTTGGCATATCAAAAGCTAGCATCTCACTTTTTTATGAGAGTTCTAGTAGCATACCGACTAGTTCTAGAGTTCTAGATACTTTTTTTCAATAGTTCAGCTCATTTTAGGATAAAAAAAAATGTTTTTCTTAATGAGATGCTAACTTCACACACTTAGCATATCAAAAGTTAGCATCTCACAATTTTATGAGAGTTCTAGTAGCATGCCGAATAGTTCTAGAGTTCTGTATGGTTTTTTTTAATAGTTCTGCTCGTTTATGGAAAAAAAAAAAAAATTAAAATGAGATGCTAACTTCGCAAACTTGGCATATCAAAAGCTAGCATCTCACTTTTTTATGAGAGTTCTAGTAGCATACCGACTAGTTCTAGAGTTCTAGATACTTTTTTTCAATAGTTCTGCTCATTTTAGGATAAAAAAAATGTTTTTCTTAATGAGATGCTAACTTCACACACTTAGCATATCAAAGGTTAGCATCTCACAATTTTATGAAAGTTCTAGTAGCATGCCGAATAGTTCTAGAGTTCTGTATGGTTTTTTTAAATAGTTCTGCTCATTTATGGAAAAAAAATTAAAAATTAAAATGAGATGCTAACTTCGCAAACTTGGCATATCAAAAGCTAGCATCTCACTTTTTTATGATAGTTCTAGTAGCATACTGAGTAGTTCTAGAGTTCTAGATACTTTTTTTCAATAGTTCTGTTCAATTTAGGAGAAAAAATTTTTTTTTCTTATATAATGAGATGCTAACTTCACACTCTTAGCATATCAAAAGTTCATACAGCATCCCAGCCGATAAGGATGTAAGATCATAAGAGGCAGATATTATCGATAGCTAAAACCCTTTATTGTATGAATCCGAGGAGTTCTATCTTCCTGGACCAGGTTTATAAGCTCTGGAGTCTCTGGAATATAAACTATAACAATTATTCAAAACCCGAAAGTATCCTAAAATTGAAACACAGCAACCAAGCCGATAAGGATGTAAGATAACAAGAGACAGATATTATCTATAATTATAACCCTCTACTGTATGAAACCGAGGAGTTCTATCTTCCTGAACCAGATTTATAAGTTCAGGAGTCTCTGGAATATAAACTAAAAAAATATTCAAAACTCGAAAGTATCCTACATTTCACAAACAGCATCCCAGCCGATAAGGATGTGAGATTATAAAAAGCAGATATTATCGATAGCTATGACCCTCTCCTGTATGAATTCGAGAAGTTCTATCTTCCTGGACCAGAGTCATGAGCTCTGGAGTCTCTGGAATATAAACTATGAAAATTATTCAAAACTCGAAAGTATCCTACATTTCACAAACAGCATCCCAGCCGATAAGGATGTGAGATTATAAAAAGCAGATATTATCGATAGCTATGACCCTCTCCTGTATGAATTCGAGAAGTTCTATCTTCCTGGACCAGAGTCATGAGCTCTGGAGTCTCTGGAATATAAACTATGAAAATTATTCAAAACTTGAAAGTTTCCTACATTTGACACACAACATCCCAGCCGATAAGGATGTAAGATTATGACAGCCCGATATAATCAATAGCTATAATACTCTTCTGTGTGAATCCGAGGAGTTTTATCTTCCTGGACCAGACTTTTGAGCTCTGGAGTCTCTGGAATATAAACTATAAAAAATGTTCGAAACTTGAAAGTATCCTACATTTGACACACAACGTCCCAGCCGATAAGGATGTTAGATTATGAGAGCCAGATATAATCAATAGCTATAATACTCTTCTGTGTGAATCCGAGGAGTTTTATCTTCCTGGACCAAACTTTTAAGCTCTGGAGTCTCTGGAATATTAACTATAAAAAATATTCAAAACTTGAAAGTATCCTACATTTGACACACAGCATCCCAGCCGATAAGGAAGTAAATTTATAAGAGCCAAATATAATCGATAGCAATAACCCTCTACTGTATGAATTCGAAGAGTTCTGTCTTCCTGGACCAGATTTATAAGCTTTGGACTCTCTAGAATATAAACTATGAAAATTATTCAAAACTTGAAAGTTTCCTACATTTGACACACAACATCCCAGCCGATAAGGATGTAAGATTATGACAGCCAGATATAATCAATAGCTATAATACTCTTCTGTGTGAATCCGAGGAGTTTTATCTTCCTGGACCAGACTTTTAAGCTCTGGAGTCTCTGGAATATAAACTATAAAAAATGTTCGAAACTTGAAAGTATCCTATATTTGACACACAACGTCACAGCCGATAAGGATGTAAGATTATGAGAGCCAGATATAATCAATAGCTATAACCCTCTACTGTGTGAATCCGAGGAGTTTTATCTTCCTGGACCAGACTTTTAAGCTCTGGAGTTAGAACAGTTATTGCTATCGATAATATCTGCTTCTTATAATCTTACACCCTTATCTGCTGGGATGAGATGCTGTGTGTCAAGTGTAAGATACTTTCGAGTTTTGAATATTTTTTATAGTTTATATTCCAGAGACTCCAGGGCTGAAAAGTCTGGTCCAGGAAGATAGAACTCCTTGGTTTCATACAGTAGAGAGTTATAACTATCTATAAAATATACATCTTATAATCTAACTTCCTTATCGGCTGGGATGCTGGGTGTCAAATTTAGGATACTTTCGAGTTTTAAATAATTTTTATCGTTTTTATTCTAGATAATCCAGAACTTATAAAACTGGTCCAGGAAGATAGAACTCCTCGGATTCATACAGTAGAGTGTTATACCTATCGATAATATCTGCCTCTTATAATCTTACATCCTTATCGACTGGGATGCTGTGTGTCAAATGTAGGATACTTTCAAGTTTCGAACATTTTTTATAGTTTATATTCCAGAGACTCCAGAGCTCAAAAGTGTGGTCCAGGAAGATAAAACTCCTCGGATTCACACAGAAGAGTATTATAGCTATTGATTATATCTGGTTGTCATAATCTAACATCCTTATCGGCTGGGACGTTGTGTGTCAAATGTAGGATACTTTCAAGTTTCGAACATTTTTTATAGTTTATATTCCAGAGACTCCAGAGCTCAAAAGTCTGGTCCAGGAAGATAAAACTCCTCGGATTCATACAGTAGAGTGTTATAAGTATTGATAACATCTGCCTCTTATAATGTTTCTTCTTTATCGGCGGGGATGCTGTGTGTCAAATGTAGGACACTTTGGAGTTTTGAATATTTTTTAAAGTTCCTAGACTCCAGAGCTTATAAATCTGGTCAAGGAAGATAAAACTCCTCGGATTCATTCAGTACAGGATCATAACTGTCGATAATATCTACCTTTTATAATCTTACATCCTTATCGACTGGGATGATGTGTGTCAAAGCTGGCATAATATTGAGTTTCTTAAATAATTGTCATAGTGCATATTACAGAGAGTCCAAAGCTTATTAATCTAGTCAAGGAAGAAAGAACTCCTCGGATTAATACAGTGCAGGGTTATTGCTATCGATAATATCTGCTTCTTATAATCTTACACCCTTATCTGCTGGGATGGGATGCTGTGTGTCAAGTGTAAGATACTTTCGAGTTTTGAATATATTTTATAGTTTATATTCCAGAGACTCCAGGGCTGAAAAGTCTGGTCCAGGAAGATAGAACTCCTTGGATTCATACAGTAGAGAGTTATAACTATCTATAAAATATACATCTTATAATCTTACTTCCTTATCGGCTGGGATGCTGGGTGTCAAATTTAGGATACTTTCGAGTTTTAAATAATTTTTATCGTTTTTATTCTAGATAATCCAGAACTTATAAAACTGGTCCAGGAAGATAGAACTCCTCGGATTCATACAGTAGAGTGTTATACCTATCGATAATATCTGCCTCTTATAATCTTACATCCTTATCGACTGGGATGCTGTGTGTCAAATGTAGGATACTTTCAAGTTTTGAACATTTTTTATAGTTAATATTCCAGAGACTCCAGAGCTCAAAAGTCTGGTCCAGGATGATAAAACTCCTCGGATTCGCACAGAAGAGTATTATAGCTATTGAATATATCTGGCTGTTATAATCTTACATCCTTATCGGCTGGGATGTTGTGTGTCAAATGTAGGAAACTTTCAAGTTTTGAATAATTTTCATAGTTTATATTCCAGAGACTCCAGAGCTCATGACTCTGGTCCAGGAATATGGAACTTCTCGGATTCATACAGTAAAGTGTTATAACTATTGATAACATCTACCTCTTATAATCTTTCTTCTTTATCGGCTGTGGTGCTGTGTGTCAAATGTAGGACACTTTGGAGTTTTAAATATTTTTTAAAGTTTTTATTCTAGAGACTCCAGAGCTTATAAATCTGGTTCAGGAAGATAGAACTCCTCGGATTCATACAGAAAAGAGGTAACAGCTATTGATTATATCCGGTTCTTATAATCTTACATCCTTATCGGCTGGGATGTTGTGTGTCAAATGTAGGATACTTTCAAGTTTTGAATAATTTTCATAGTTTTTATTCCAGAGACTCCAGAGCTCATGACTCTGGTCCAGGAAGATGTAACTTCTCGGATTCATACAGCAGAGGGTTATAGCTATTGATAACATTTGCCTCTTATAATGTTTCTTCTTTATCGGCTGGGATGCTGTGTGTCAAATGTAGGATACTTTCAAGTTTTGATTATTTTTTATACTTTATATTCCAGAGACTCCAGAGCTTAAAAATCTGGTCCAGGAAGGTAAAACTCCTCGGATTCATACAGCAGAGGGTTTTAGCTATTGATTATATCTGCCTCTCATAATCTTACATCCTTATCGACTGAAATGATGTGTGTCAAACCTAGCATACTATTAAGTTTCTTAAATAATTTTCATCTTCCAGAGCTTAAAAATCTGGTCCAGGAAGATAAAA
>JALPQI010023021.1:0-13323 GCA_025490895.1 Thaumatotibia leucotreta
GCATATTTGTTTAGTAGATTATTTGTTAGTTTTAATTAATGTTAAGGTTTGTTTTAGGACCTCATTGTTATAATTAATGCATGAAATAAGTTATTGAAATTAATGCATGAAATAAATTATTGAAATTTTATATTAGGACAGTAAAAGTGTTACATAACATGGTAATGAAATATGAAATTGTTTGATCATCTTCTTTGTAATCATTTTGAAAAGAGGGAAAATTAATAACACAACAAAGGAAAATTCGTGTAAACAGTTTATTATTATCACGTAGGCTTTTATGAAATAGTATTTTTCAATGCAGTTGCTCAAAAAATGTGTTTTTCATGGCTGTTTTGCGTGCGCAAAGTTCGTTTTTGCGAACTAGTGCTTTTTGCTTTTCCAATCTTATTAAATCAAGTTGTGTTCCATTTCACGACTGCACACCAAAAAGTTTTAAGGTATTTCGCTTTACCAAGACGTAATAAAGCTAAAAACCTACTGCTAATGCAAAACAATTAAAAATATTGATTATTCATATTTTATTCTTACTTCCAAATCATCATATTTTTTTTTCATATTGAATATTGAAAACATTTGTGAGAACGGAACGGTCTCGAACCGCCTGTCAAACTAATAGGCGTACTAACTAGGCGTTTTTCTTAACTGCAAGAATGTTTATTAAGTATCTAAAGGCAACAATTTGTTATGTTTTTATACAATATAAATATTTATATACACAGATAGTCGAACATGGTGTTACGTATAGAATGCAAAACCGGTTACGGTTTGTATGAAATAACCGATTGAAATCGGTTATGCCCATATAAAAATAATCGGTTTTGCATTCCCTAGTGTTACAAAAGGTTATTAAAAGTGAAGATTTAGCTTGTTTCTTACTTGTAAATTATGTATTATCAAATAAAAACGTTTGAGTTGGCTGAATAGCAAAATCTACTACCCCTTAAATTATGAATGCAAGTTTAGTCAAAAATGTTCATTGTCAAAGTTTTAACTCATAACTAGGAATTTTGTTTATCATCTTTTATTTTTTTCGCAACTGTATTGAAAAACGTCGTTCGATGCACGAGCGGAAATGTCATTCAAGTATTGACATACCTTCCGCACTAGCATAGAAATGTACTATTACACAATCGTGTTGTGATAGAGAGCTTTGCAATCGAGTACCGTATTTAGACCACAAAGTTTGCTAAGTGGCCTATCCTCCTGTCGTCCAGACAATAAAATTTTCGAATTAATTTTGATTTCATAGTGTAGGAAATAGAATAGAATTTCATTTGTTTGAGGAGACCTTTTTATAGGCCTATAGGCTACTAGAGGCTATAATATTAAGTATAAGGTGCAAGATCGAAAAGCTTAATTTTTACCATTATTTTGTGAAATATTTTTCTACCAGTCAATAAAATAAGTAAGTAGACAAATTTAAATAATGAAATAGATATTCGCCGAGATGAAGTGTAAATCCTATATTAGCCAAGGAGCATGTAGGTGCATATGATTTGATATCAGCCTGATACTACTTTTGCGATTGATATGTAACGCGAGCGTAGCAGCGGCTGTGCCCGCGACGTAAGAAATTATTATTTAGTCAATAAACTATCCAGTAAGATACAACACGTCTTTAAACTACATTCAGACTTTTCGACCTTGGAACCTATTGATTCGATAGGATATAGGTATTCAAATAATGAATACCGTCCTACAGAGAGCGTTGTCTACAGTGTTGTATAATGAGTTCATTATTGTTGAGTAGCGAACTCAATGTTAATATATGATTATAATTTTGTGAGCATATTTTATACCTTAAGTCAAACTTCACAGTCGATGAGTAGAAAAAACGTTATTATGATTGCATAATAATGTTTTTGTACTCGTTGACTTTATACACGGTGCCCATGACAAAGAGGGAAAATGTAAACAGCATATTTTATTCCTGATCTTATTTTAGGACTAAAATGTCACGTACATTTTTTTTGGATTTCACCTAGTTTCAGAGTTATTATCAATTGAAAAATAATATATTTTCTTATTGTTACTCAGTACGAAAGGCTTTTTTATCGCGTTCATGCCATTACGGAGAATAATCTCACTATCCTCATTTATAAATATAAAAAGTGAGAAATAAAATGTTGCAAAATGAATTTTTAGATAAAAAAAATGTAAACTAATTTTAAGTGCTAACTTTATGAATAACATTTACTTTTAATATGAAAAAATATTCAAAAATTGTAAAAAAAATTAAGAAAAAGTGTCTCTCTAAAATATACGTTTCTTCCATTTTACCCCCACTATGTTTACTGAAGCACTTACGTAATAAAAGCCAAATTCGAACGCATTTGCGACGCCTCTGGTGTTGCGGGTGTCCATGGGCGACGTTAATCGCTTTCCATCAGGTGATTCGTCTGTTCGTTTGCCACATAGCATAAAAAAAAAATCAAGTTGCAAAATACACCGGTACTCGTAACAGTAACAGGTAACACAACACAAGAAAACCTTTACTATTTGTTAGCGACACGACGTCGCGACCAATGAACGCCTAGGAATAAGATAAATCCTGTAAATAAATGATCCTCACGTAATTAAGTTAGATATAAGTAATCAGTAACGTATAAGTAATTTCATGAACGCAAAATGTATGAACAGAACCTAGAAGTATAAGCTCGTCGTCTATTGGCGAATATTGTTTGCCTGAACTTAGCGTATAAGATTTAGAATGTTGCATTTTGTACTATGTATGAACCATTTGATACCTCGCCAGAACCTAATTAATGTAAGAAATGTAAATTTATAACCCGTTAAATATAGGTCAGTTACCTATTCAAATGATGCAATGGACCCTTGGGTCAATAACCCAACGTAATGTTTAAAATAAAGGTTTTAACCCAAAACATTACAGCTAACTGAGAACAAAAGAAAGAGTCGAACGTCTATTGTTTAGAATGTAAACAATACCGCATGTGTTTTTTGTTGTGAACGATGGATAACCACGTGTAGGATTTATTTACAAACAATGAATGTAAACATTACGGCATGGATTGATTAAAATTAGGTAAATGTATATAGAACTTAGCGAAAGTAGGCTAGTATAAATCGAACAATGTGAAGTCCACCAATCAGCACGCAGCATTTTCGGACCAGTAAAATTAGTGAGCGGAACAGACTTAGATTTCATGAAACAGAAATAAGCTGCTTTGTGATTGGTCGACATGTTTTGACGATTGGCTGAAAATCACAGCCAGTGATGTATATATACGCGACGCATTTTGTATGGAGCAGTGTCAAGCTGACCTCCACCAAGAGAGGAACAATAAAAGGAAGAAAAATGGATCCTGCCTATTAATCAGAAAAGCCCTCCTGCCGTTCCAGCCCTCCTCATCAGTAGACCGGTCCACGTGTGTTCGAGCTCTGCCAACTGGAGCTGCCGACAGGCAATGCTGGGTACGCTGTACTCAACACTATTACTACAAACAAAATTACCGTAAATCCGAGTAGATGTTTTCTACTTCAGGTTGTTGTTAAATAAAAACTCAATTTCTAAAGTGACTTGATGCAGAAAAAATAAATATTTAACTTTTAACTATATGTTTCGTATATCCCAACTCCTGCCGCGGGCGTCGTAAGAGTTGACTAAGGGAATAAAATGTCACTGACCATTCTTTGATAGAAGATTGATGATGGGCAGCAGCATCATCATAGTGGACGCATTATTGCGATCGCCAATCCTTTTATTCCAGTGTGGATTTAGGTTTGTTTACACAAAAAATGGAATATATTTGACCACGAAATGAACTAGTCTGATATAGACCGGCGGTTCTTCGGTAGCTACCGGTGAAAAGCCAAACTTAGGAAGTATGAGGAATAAAACCCATTAAAAAGCCAAAATTAAAATTGTTTAAAAATGACCCTCTAATGCATAACTCTAAAAATTACACAAATGTATTTCATGAAATGTGCATTAAAGGGTTATCTAATATTACATTCCGGAATGATTATGGGATAAATCAAATTCCACATGATATTATGTTTGAAATTCATTTCACTAAAAACCTAATCAAACTGCAAATTGAATTGTTGTCACATATCAGTAAAACAATCATCGAACGAGCTTGCACCATGCAACGAGCGGCGAACATTTTTGATTACAGCATGTCGCGTTCCACCAAAAACAGCAGCTGGATTGGAAACACAAGCGTAAATTATGGTAAATCACGTGTTCCCAAAATTTCAACACACTTTTCTGTACATTTTAGTTTAAAATTTAGAATGTAGAAGTACTTTTATGTCACTTTGTTATTTTACATAAGCGGAACTGGTGGTTAGCGTAATAATGTTGTTAATTTTAGGTTTTTAGGTTCTTTCATTTTGTCCTCATTTACAGGATTCCCAAAAAAAATCTCCTACGTCTAATGTTAGTACTTTATAAATATTATTTTTATGAGTATCCTTAGAGACTTAGGCCTGATCATGGATAGTGGCCTTACGTGGGAACCCCAGGTGTCTGATGTATGCCGCAGAGTAACGAATTCATTGAGATCGCTCTACAGATTCAAAAATTTTCTCCCAGTATCAACAAAGGTCCTTTTAGTGCAAGCGCTTGTCCTTCCCATCATTGATTATGCTGATGTGTGTTACTCTAATGCCACTCAGGTCGCTCTTAATAGGCTGGACAGACTTCTCAATAACTGTATTAGGTTCATATTTGGCCTCCGGAAGTACGATCACGTATCTGTGTATCGTAAAAAGTTAAACTGGCTCCCCATACGTGAGCGCAGAGCGCTTCGTTTTTTATGTACGCTATACTCTCTTCTTTTTAATCCCACCACTCCTCAATATCTCAGATCGAAATTCAAATTTATTACTGCTCGCACAGGTTGTTCTGCTCTCCGTACATCCCGTAGGCTTAAACTTTTCATTCCTCCCCATCGCACTGGTTTCGTGGCCAATTCCTTCACTCTCCAGGCCATACGTCTTTGGAATGAGCTTCCACTCAATGTCAGAAAGGCACAGACTAAGTTTACCTTCAAGCGCATGTTACGCAAGCATTTATCTGACAAATTGCGTGATTGATTATCTGCATGGTATTTCTTTGTTGGTACCTAAATCTATTTTTTATACATACATATATATATATATATATTAGTATATTATAAAAAGTATTTGTGTAAGTACATACATATTTTCTTCTTTTTTTTTTCGAATATAAAAGCCTGCACCACACAAACCTTTCTTTTTGCCCAATGGTTGACTGGTAGAGAATGCCTTAAGGCATTAAGTCCGCCATTTGTACTTTTTTATTGTGCAATAAAGTTTAAATAATAAATAAATAAATAAATATCCTGCCTTTTCTCCGTTTTTTTTTATGCCGAATTTCATTTGGCAACCAACTTTTTGCTGATGATTCACTGGGTGTACCAATATTTACCAAATTATTGTCTGCCAACTTTCATTTGGCCGAATTTTCATCAAACATGACAACTAAATATGTCATATCCGAATAATACGTCTGCGTAACGTTACAATTGGAAAGTGATATTCGACAAAATACTTGTACTACTTTCGGCGATAATTTGGAGAATCAATCTGTATCTCATTTTTCTAAGCCTAATAAAAAACTAAATTGTAACTATAATTTAATGTTCGGTTTGTCCAATCCATTAGCATTATCTCTGCCCGTGATCTCTGCGAGCCGACTGTACAAGTGTACATTGGACTGTAATTAAATGAGACATAGGTATGGAAAGCGACAGATGCAAATTTACACGGACGATCCAGTTCTGTGCCACAAGTTTACCGACGTAACTTGAGTTTAGCACTGTTTACGTCAGCGAGTGACGTCAATTGAATTGCAATGTCCTTTTATATTACGTTTTATTTAACAGATTTATTTCTATTGTATTTTGAAATTACTTTGATTTATTTTTGTGAAATAGCTTGTTTTACGTAAATGTTGTTTATTGATTAAAATACACAATTGAAGGATCCAAAGAAAAAACATGTACAGTGCTTAAAAAAGAACAGGGCAAATTCGGGCATTTTCACTTTAAGGGACAGACACCCAATTAGCTTAACTCTCACAAAAAAACTAACTTCGATGTCAGCTTTGTAACGACAATTAAGCATGAAATATTTACGTAAGTCCACTTTATTCTTTTTATATTGCATATACGCGTATTCTTTCTGGATAAAATGATAAAAAAAAATTGTTGATAATATTTAATGCTTAGTTGTCGTTACAAAGACATCGAAGTTAACTTTTTTGTGAGAGTTAAGCTAATTGGGTGTCCCTAGAAGTGAAAATGCCCATTCACACCTTATTCTGTTAAAAGTAAGGTGTAATTTGTAATTTGAATTGACTAGATATGTTCTTTCCGTGGACCCTTCAATTGTTAATGTTATCAGGAAAAATGATTTTCTTTTCATATGTGTGGCTTCTTCTAATTAGGCTGATACTGAGGCTATAGCAGTGGTGAAGCAAGGGCGATGCGATACACCAACGATTTCATTGATATTAAGTAGACGAATAGTAATATCGCTTACTCTGACTAGGATCAGGCGACTTTTATTTATTCACACAGTATTGTATTTATTCCTTAAGAAATAATCATTAAGTTACTAGAAAATACCGTACCAACCGACAATGCACAGCCCGTATATTATACAAATAAAACAAATACAAATATTTTATTTCCAAAAAAGGTAAAGAAACATTACATTTATACTGACCCCCACACTAGGCGGTGCCTGTCCCGTGGGGGAGGTTCATCATGATCATCATCATCATCAGCCTATGATAGTCCACTGCTGGACGTAGGCCTCTCCTATTAACTATGCGTATAGACGCATTAGGAGGTAAATGCCCATAATCGCCACGCTGGGCAAGCGGATTGGCGATCGCAGTAATGTGTCCACTATGATGACGCTGCTGCCCATCATCAATCGTTATCAAAAATGGCCAGTGATACTTCAATCCCTTAGATGGGGGAAATTAATATTATGCAATATATTCCAGCATTTCTTTGGTTGCTCCACGGGCCATCAATTGTTTGAGCAATAAGTATGGACAGCCCATTGCCAGTTCAGTTAAGTTATTTCGTAACTTACTTCAGTGACTAATTATTCTACATCGAAATAAGAATTATTCTTAATTGGATGTCGCAAAAAACTTTGAGTGTTGCTATTTCGATCACTCGTTGAGTACCTCGCTTGTAATTAACGCAACGATCACGTTTCAGAGCTCCTAGAAATTCGACAGATTATTTTTTTCATAATAACGTAAACATACATGGATATTATGAATTTTAATATAAACGACCCCGTATTAATCTCCAAACTGGAGTTCGGGGCCAAAAAAACTACGAAATTGTTGCCACAACAATAAAACGACGGCCCCTACGTAAGTTGTCGTAACTTGAAATTTGGGATTTTTTTTTTATTTCATAAAACATCATATCTTTTAGCAATGTTTCCGTTCCACGAAGAAAAAATTAAAAAAACCTATTACAAATAGGTTTTTGACACACGTAAACTATCGTAACTTAGAAAAGCACCGTCGTACACTGTAGTAAGTGTACTTACGACAATTAATACGGGGCGGCCACCCGCGCTCGCGCAGCGTAAGTGCCAGTTACGATCTTATACGCGGTGGAGCAGAGGTTTTTCGTGAGTGATCATTTTTTACCAAAAAACTAACAACTAGATGAGACAAAAATGGACTAACGACACATTTTATTCGATAAAAGTAAGACACTGCATCGGGGACAAACTCCAACTAACCGCAAGACCAAAATTAATTTTTGAAACGGCCATTGGAGTTAAAACAAAAGGTGGTCCAAGATGAAATAAAAGACGCTTCAGAAATAAAAATGATTTAAAACCACTAACCAAAGTTGAGAATAAATTCAATTTCACTCAAAAATCAGGTGCGAATTTATTAGTATGGATGTTGACAAAATTTTAATAATACCGGTGAATACTGTAGTAGGTATCACTTACCACAACTTACTTCGGAGTTTAAGATCGGTGTTTTGTCTTAAGTTTAACATACTACAATTTACATTGGATTTTATTTATTTTTTTATGTCGTATGTGTACTTGAGACATTTTTCGTCGGAAAATGTTTTTAAATTTCTATTGTAAGTGACATTTAAGACAGTATACGCCGGATCAAATACAGAGTTACTACAATTTACAATTACAATGTTGGCATATTTCAATAATTTCAGCTCATTATATAGGTTCATTGTCTCATTATCAAGGTTAGTCATCAGTCATCAGTGAAATCACCATCTGCAGATTGACGATTTGACTGCTGACTGAATGAAACCGCCAACAGCAGCAGTATCTAATCATGAAAGCGATATGTTCTGTTCTTTAATATTATAATTACGTTGAAAAACACTTAATATTGATCTCATATGATGTAGTGGAAGCTGCAGGCATGTTTGTTAACTGATTATTTTATGTCTTTGAACTGTGAGAGCAGTAATTAATCTGCCATGTCTATAGTTATAATTTCAAAATTACGTCCCTAATGCTGAATGACAGAGATAGTGATGAATGTAATGAAGTTTTTTATATACTAACTAAATGCCCAAAATTATAATTAAACGGTTAAACTCATGTATATTCGGTAAATATAAAAAGTGGGTAATGAACAGATGAGCACCTAGCGGCTCGCTGAGCCCGTTGAGATAAAACGGGTTGAAGGTGGTCCTGCGCAGGCAGTGATGTCATGTCCGACTGCGGGTTTGTGTAACCGAACACTATGTAACAGATGATAAGCACACAAAGTCACTGTGTGCACAAAACCATCATTCGCTTGGAGATAACCGGCTTCCATGCCAGTCGCTCAGTCCAGCCCCCATCCCGATTGAAATTAATCTTAATCGCTCTGTATATACACTGGCAGATAGAATCTTTACCGTACTAGCATCCTCACTTTATTAAAGCGTTTAGGACATGCAATGTGCCTGTATCGTATGAGTTCACCATAGCTGAGTTGTCTATCTCCCTGTCCTTGACACTCCATATGTGCTCCTAGTCTTATAGACTCATTACGTCGTTCCTTACCGAAGTCATACAGTATCTCATAAACACCCGAACTGCCAAGTGAATTCCCGTCCCTTGGAGAGCGTAAGAAGTACTCATATTGGTATGAGGACGCAAAATGGTCTTAATGCTAAACCTCCGGCGTAATAGGCGTCCAATTCCGTTTGTCACTGCATTAATATGAGGCAAGAATGCTGGTGCCCTCTCTACTGTGTGGTGATATCGAAACGTCCCTGAGCTTCTTGTACACTGACTTTGTCTCCAACCATATCTGTTCTTCTCCAAACTCTTCAACCTCTCGTCTCGTCTGACATGTTGCAACATTTGTAATAATTTAGATAACAGAAGATAATAGAAGATACCTTTGTCCACCAGTGGACTGAAATAGGCGAATGATGTGATGTGAATAAACGATATTAACTCATTTCGCATGTATTGTGTATCACAGAACCGCGAGAACAGGTTTGCGAGATAATGGTATAGGCCAGTTAGCAGGTAGCTTTTCTATATACTTTTTGTGACCGACGATCATTTTGACCTAGCATTACTAACCCATCAAGAAAACGAAGTGTCCCATCCACTTCTTCCTTAAATGTGAACTTTATTTTGGGATGCATTTCATTAAGACCGGTTAGTAACACATCAACAACTCTATTAGGAATTACAGCAAAAATATCATACACATTTCATAACAAGCATCTCGGCCTATTCGTACAACTCTCGAATGCCTACTGCTCAAATTTATCCATGAAAATGTTCACCAGTACCAGAACTACATTTAAGAGAACTCTTTGCTTCAATTTGAAAATAATACTCCTTTCGCCAATAGAAATAGCAATTATTCAGGAAATGTTCGATGAATTTCATGTGCACAGTAGGTAAGTCGTTATAAGCTACAATATCATTAATAATTTTTATAGTTTCCAGAACTCGCAAACAATGAAGCTACAACAAACTCAACTACATAATCTCGTCTTCGTTCAACACGACATTTTCCAGAAACTGTACAAAAATACTGTACCTGATCTATTTTTCATGATAAAACATACAAAAACTATTCACCTGATCAATTTCCTCAAAATATTTCATCAAGGTTCCATAAAAATACTATTAAATTGTTTATTAAATGGCATAATAATAGTAACTAACAAAAAGTTTTTAAAGAGTTTCCGCAAAATAATGTAGTAAATAACAGATACGACTAAACTTACACGTATAATTACGACGTATCTTGTAGTATGTATAACTTACGATCAATGACCATTTATAATCACCAGCGTAAAGTGAAGTTAGTGATACATACCACAATTTTTAGATTCTGTTCTCCGTCATATACTGTCGTAAGTGCAATTCCGGCAAAAGTATGAAATATATCAGAAAAGTAATTATATCACTATAAAACTAGTATCTTAGTTAATGTTTATACCAATTTTCAAAGCAATCCATTGAACTATGTGACCATCGTACAGATTTCAAACTTTAAACTGCTCTCCTGTAAAGTTGCCATTTTTAACTTACGACAACTTACGTAGGGGCCGTCGAAAATGTTCTTACAATTAGTAAATCCTTATTTTCTAAAAACAGTCGTTAAGATAACTTATTTATTTGTAATTATAATTGTTTCATTTATAGAAATAATATTATTTACTTATTTTCACGTAGATATCAGATATTGTAATAAAAAAAGAATTATCCGCAATTATTAGTAACAAAGTTGGTATTGCGCTTTTATCACCACAGGTGTTAATAACATTTAGTACAACAATTTTACTACACATGGATTATTAAAACCCTATTTCTGCCTATGATTAGCTAATTACAGAATAATACGGTGTAGCGTGCTTTTACATAGACTTGTCACTGTTATTCCACAACTGACGTCTGTTCTGAGTGCTCGAATGCTTTCTGTTGCTCCGTGGTGATTTCTGCCTTGTTATGTATATGTATTTTTTGATTACTTCAATCTGTTCTTATTTTTCTTAACTCGTAAATTTTGTGTGTGCTACTTCAACAAAATAGTCTTTGAAACTTAAGCTCCTATCAATTTTTTTAAGTTCTTTACTATAAAATTTTGTCACATCAATGTTAGTTTAGAGAAAAGAAAAGTTTGTAGCTATTTACTTGTTTTTAAGAAAATCCTAGTTGTGACAGCCATATTTAACAAAAAGGTTTACTAATATTACAGGGGTATGTAATGTTTTTATTAGTAATTATTATAAATAAATTAATGAAATGACAAAAAGGTTGGTAAAACCTTAAAACTTTATTTGACAATGACATAAGAGACTTAGACAGATTTGACAGTAACGCATCTGTCGTAGTTTCTTTGGCCTCGAACTCCAGTTTGGAGATTAGGTATAAACAAGTTTTTATTGACTTCAGATTGACTTGTTGAGAATGCCTCAGTTATGATATTTGCTATTTATTCTTTTTTTGTTACAATGTGCAATAAAAATTAAATAAATAAATATTTGTACCTACCTATGTAAATAAGCTAATATTACCTTGTATAAGTCAGAAAATAAAAGATATAGATGCGCGAAAATAATAAACAATTATGTCGTGTCGATTTTATTTTAATTTTTTAAAGTTAAAAAAAGAGGAGGTTCTCAATTTGACAGATTTTTTTTTGTTTTATGTATGTTACCCGATATCTCCGAGAATCTTGAACTGATTTTAAATTTATTTTTTGTGATAGAACGTATATAACCCCGAGATAGTCCCGTTGGCACCAAGTTGGGGTCTGATAATGGGATCTTGGAGAAATCGAGGGTTCTTTTCAAATGTTATTGGTACATGTATGGCGCTTTTGGTAATTTGCATTCATTTACAAAGACTTACATTCAGAAAGTAGGATTTCATGATAGGAAACCAATTACGTAAACCACGGATGACAGAATCTTGGAGAAATCGGTTGAAGTTGGTTGTTTTTAAATTTTTAATTTGGTGATTATTAGTTTATTAGCACCAACAGAAATACAGTATGTGTGAAAATATTAATTATAAAACTATCACGATTCACGTGATACAGCCTGGTGACAGACGGTTAGACCGATAGACAGATACGGAGCCTTAGTTTTACCCTTTGGATACAGAACCCGAAAACATCTAGTGAAAATGTCACGTAAATATGAAATTATTATTAGTCAAGTGGCATTAATCCACTAGGTACCTACACAATTTCATTAAGTAGACACTGCACTCTGGGGATAAATATCATTTGCACATGACCAATTTTTAATCTAGTAAATCGTTAGCCTATTTGTCATCGTTCATCAAAGTGTGCAGATGAAACCGACTATAGAATCAGCCACATCTGTACATATTACTTTGATAGTTTGATAATACTTTGCTTTTGATACACTTTGATAAGCGTGACGCTCTATGACTACTTGGGTACCGTGCAGGAAATCCCAAACTGCTAACGGAAGACCTTTATACGAAAGAATTTTAAAGTTCGAAATATCAAAGCTCATACGGGTTTTTGCCCAGTTAAAATGTAAACCGGGTTTGGGTGTCGGACTCAAAGGTTTAGTTCAGACCATCGAATTCATTCTGTTAACCGTTCCCCAAAAGGCTCTTTTAACGAATCCTTAATTAAACGCTAGTGTCCAGCGTTCGTCGCATGTAGTTTTGAACTTTTAGATGAACTCGAGCAAGCTTGAAACGCAATATTAACACGCAAATCGGAATTTCATGTTACAGTGAAACCTCAATAATATGAATTAATAAAAATTAAAATAGATAATGTACTCGTTATAATATAATATCCTCTATTGCGATAGATTTTTTATGATTAATTTTCCTTTTGATCTTTGAATTTAAATATTTTACCCTTCACTTCGAATAAACATTTCTGTCAGTAAACATCTTTTAACATTTTGTTTTACTAGTTATTTTATTTCACTGAATATTTCAACAGCACTAATAAGGTTTCAATGGGAATTTGGAGTAAATCATTTCCTTAATGATTTAACACCTCCTTGTTTTGATTTAAGTATAATTTTTATTTCATTATAAATTTTATTATACCTATATTTTTTTACCCGTGGGAATGCTTTACATTTCAAAAAATATAACTATAAACTTTTTTGCACAGTAAGACATTACTCTTGTTAAGAGCAATTTTTGCATAGTTCAGTGCAGTATCAATAATTATATGCACTAGTACTACATAATAGGTATAACAAAATAACAAACCGTGCATGCCTTTCGAATAAAAATTGAATTTTTAACAAGCTGTGTCGCATTTTCATGGTGAAGATGATGGTACTA
>JALPQI010023022.1:0-13611 GCA_025490895.1 Thaumatotibia leucotreta
TATTGTGTCCAGTTGAATCTACCCTTAAATGCTGTTACATCTCATTTAATTTTCACAGAATTTATGGCCTTATTCTTCACACTTTAAAGGTTATAATTGTGTATAAGTGAATGGTAGTTATGATGATTAGGTTATGGGGAATTCGTGTTCAATACTCTGTGCTTATTGTCATGATTGGTACAGTAAAGTTGTAACAGTAGTGCAGGGTACAGATTTTTTTAAAGTATTTCAAGTGACGGCGATTTTTGCTGTGCATCATCATCATCATATCATCCAAAAAACATCCACTGCTGGACACAGGCTTCCCCCAAATATTGCCACAATGACTGGTACTGTGCCACCCACATCCAGCGGACTCCTGGGACCATCACAAGATCATCAGTCTACCTCGTGGAGGGCTACTCGAGAACCTTTCCGCCCCAACGTGCATCGGTTCTACGTGCAATATGCCCCGCCCAATGCCACTTCAGTTTAGCGATTTGAAAAGCTATCAGTTAATTTGGATCTGCTGCGGATTGCGTCATTTCCAAAACGATTTCGCAGAGAGACTTCTAGCATAGACCTCTCCTTTGCCCTTTGGATGACTTTCTTCTTATGAGGCTATAGATAATAAAATTAGGGATCAACTTAAAGTCTATGACATATAAGTCTATGACCAAAAACGCCAATTTCATAGTTAATTACCCAAAATTAGGTACTTATATATTATGTGTGACCCCTTTCACAAATTATTTCAATATTACATGGTGAACGATATGAAGTGTTACCAATTTCAAAGGACTGCGATGTTTTAGTTGCAACAATTTATTACTATAAGTAAGAAAAAACAAGAGGAAAAACATAACATTTTGTGATTAAAGTTACTTTTAGTCAATATACTGCCATTTACCGTGATTATGGTCTTTAAATGGTAAAAAAAGATTTGCTCGCATCCCGTTTATGACCACTGGGTAGTGGTATGACCCAGTGAAATACGATCGCTTTCTCCATTGCATTTATACTAGCATGTTTAATTGCTCTCACCTTTCTCTTCAAAAGAGACCAGATAAAAAGTCCGAAACTCACTGCACTGGAGAAATGACATGTGAAATTCGGTTTTCAGGCATTTTCTGTTCTTCCGAGCTTTGAAAGCCGAAACTCAGTTTCGTTCTTATGTTTGTGGTCTACAACCCAAATGTTTGCGTGCTTAAGACTTCAAGGCGGTGTCCAAAACATATTTCCGATAATACGCCGCTATTACTTTGACGCCCGACATAAAAAATGTACTTAATAGGTAACACTTCATATCGTTCACCCTGTATAAGCTGTCATACGGCTAGTTTTTTTCTGTGACACATTTGACACAATTGATTCAAGTCGAGCGTGTCCAGTGGCCACGAGAAAACAATAGAAAACACAAAATTAGTTTATTTGCAAAACGGAGGTTTATTCAATTAATATTTAATATTTCATTCAGTAAAGAGAATAGCTGAATAGATAATTTGGAACGTTTCTAGATTAATTATACCATTATTGTGAACTCGGCTGGGCGTTAACATGAAATACAAAGTGTAATAACATTAATTGTGATCAATTAAAAATAAAATGGTGTGTATATTTTAACGACAAATAGGACTAAGGCACCGCGAGCTACTAAGCTATAAACTATCGGCTATAAACACGATCAAAAGATACGCAATCTCGTGTAAATAAAAGAGACACGGCGATACTCGCCCAGCTATCAGCTATCACCGCCGGGCGAGTGTCGCTGCGTCTCTTTTATTTACACGGGATGGCGAATCTTTTGTTCGTGTTTATAGCCCATAGTACTAAGCTATGAACTATCGGCTATAAACAAAGAGACACGGCGATACTCGCCCAGCTATCAGCTATCAATGCCGGGCGAGTATCGCCGCGTTTCTTTTATTTATGCACTGGTCTCACCGCGAGCTACTAAGCTATGAACTATCGGCTATAAACACGCTAATGCTGCGTTTTACCAAACTTTTATTCAAATAATATCGCTTACTCTCGGATACTAGTGTCAAATTTTTACGGAGTTTTGACATTACTATTCATTATTCTTCGAATAATTTGGTCAAATTAACCCTTAATCTTGTAAACTTACGTTTAAACTTCGGCATACGTAGTGGGGTAGGTACCAGACCCCAAATGTATGGAAACGTCATATTGGAAGAGTCCACGGAAAGAACATGTCTAGTCAATTCAAATTACAGAAGGAAAAACCACCTTACTTTTAACAGAATAAGGTGTGAATTTGTCCTGATTTTTCTAAGCACTGGTCTACTACCGCGAAAATCGAAATTCGTAAATTTCGAGGATATTCCTCTGATCATGTACGCAAACTTTTTAAGCGGAATGTGTCCAGAACGTAACCTTAATGCTATCTTAATTAATTTCCTACAAATCTGCTAATCTGAACCAAGTTACATGAGGAGGTTCAAATTGCATAGTCTTGTACCACACACCTTTTTCCTTGCTACATTCGTCAAAATGTATCTCTGAAGATTTATTTACCTACCTGTAACAAGCTAGCGTGCATTATTATCACACAATTACTGACACATATAATTATATCATGTAACTTGATATATGTCGTCCATTGTCGATTCGCCAGTAGGCTGAATAGAATTGTTGAATTATTAAATATAACGACAGATTAGCTCAGGACAGATAGAACTGTTATACAGGGTGGTTAGTGAGTAACCCGACAAACTTGAAAGGTGTAGGTATTCCTGACCACATTTTGAGACTATAATGTGTTTATGAACTTTTCTGGATTCGGCTTAGTTTAAGAGATAATTACATATTTTTCAAAAAACAATGTTCATCATAAGTCACTGATAAATGACCGCACGATTAAAATTCTTACACTATTAGTTTGCATCTTGACATACTCACTGACGAAAGTTAGAGAAAATAACAAAAAAGTATCTGAAAAATTTTCAACTAATAAAACCAAAATTTAAAATCCTTTCAAAAAATCTTTCTCAACAATTTATTACTGGTAAAAAAATTCAAAAAATGACGAAAAAGAATAAAAAAAACTTTTTTTTATCTGAAAAGGACATTATGTCTCATAATATTTTTTACTTCTTTTGACATCAAAAATGCATTGGTAAAGTCTGTCGGTATACTCATTCGCACCCTGTATAATTAGGTCACATTGCCCTTACAATCACGGACCTGGGTCAAAATTCTTTTCGTTGTTTTGTTTCATACCACTCTGTCTTGCTTTTAGTTGCTGTTTCGAATCAGTATATAATATTAATTCGGTTTTTTTTTCGGGCTAGAGTTTTTAATCCGTACATTAGAAATTGAAAACAAAACATCATCTCATACAAAAATCACCACTGCTCCCTGCTGAATTTAGGTTCCGTAATTCAAAATCGAAATAGTTTTATTTTAAAGTATTATTTAATCCATTGTCCATGATTTGTCCGTTCAAAAGTTAGAGGCACATTTTTTATTCTGGAGTGGTTATCGTCGAAAATATTTACTCTAGAAAAAATCTTTACTTTGAGACCCTTATTCTTTTTAACAGACCTATTCAACGATGCTGTGGATAGACAGACAGACGGACATGGCGAAACTATAATGGTTCCTAGTTTACTACAGAACCCTAAAAACTGTCGAATCGAAATAGTACATTACTATAGAGGCCGGGACGAAAGGGGTAGCCGGCCGAAGACATATAGACGGCCGAGCGAAGCGAGGCCTGATAGGCCTGAGGCGGGCAACCCCATATTTCCGGCCGAAATATGTATAGTGCTTTTCTCAAACATGCAATGCAATAAACAACAAAAACATCAAAGTTTTAATTTATTTATATGCATAGTGTGGCAAAATGTCACAATGCCTGTGCCACAAATTTATGTCGAATGGAATTAAAAAAGAGCACTTTGCCGGCCTAGGCCTTCAAGATTCGTATTAAATTCCATTAACGACCCCTTGTCGCAGTCGTACCTGAAACGTCATAGGTACTTCGTAACCTATGAGGAACACAACAACAATATTTCATTGCATGTTTGAGAAAAATATTTTTCATCACACTTGCTGTCTAAGCGCGCCATTGCTTGCGTGCATAGCGGGAGTAATAGAAAAGTGAAATTCCGTAGGGAGTAATAGAAATGTCAATACGTCATTAAATAATATTTTGTCTTAAAACTTATTTTTTTGAACATATTGCGAAAACACAAATCAAATTATTTATTGACTAAATATTTTGATTTGTACTTTAAATTTTTTTTCTCCAGTGGTCACACTACTTAATACTATATAAATTATAAATATTAGATGTCATATACCAAAGAAAAACGACCAAGATCACCTATGTCCGAGGTGGGGATCGAACCCACGTACTCAGCTTTCGCGGCTGATGCCAGTACCCCTCGGGCACTCGGTCTTAGCAAGCACCGGTCAAATTTCAGTCGGACATAGGTGATCTTGGTCGTTTGTCTTTGGTATATATGACATCTAATATTTATAACTTATTTTTTTGTCGGCAAGTGTGATGAAAAACATTGTATGCATCACGGTCGGTAAGCGGAATACTAACTAATGGCTCGAGTGTTAGAACA
This sequence comes from Thaumatotibia leucotreta, assembly GCA_025490895.1. Lineage (NCBI taxonomy): Eukaryota > Metazoa > Arthropoda > Insecta > Lepidoptera > Tortricidae > Thaumatotibia > Thaumatotibia leucotreta. Next base: position 4,581 of record JALPQI010023022.1, read on the forward strand.
CTCTCGTTAGTAATTCCGTACTTACCTCCCTTGATGCACAATGTACTATTTCGAAGTCGGTTAATAATATCAAAGTACTGACTCGTCTGCCATAAATATGTTATTCTACAATAATATCGAGTCGAATGCGTGTTGAATGAGGTGTAAATAATTTATCGGTACGAAGTTGTCTAAAGCCATTTATTATTAAAAGTGAAGAAAGTTATGTCTTTATGAGGTATTTATGTATTTCCGTCATTATATATTATAGTTGCAATACCGTAATACCACCACACCACCCCAACTCCTCCTGCGGGTGTCGTAAGAGTCGACTAAGGGATTGAAGTGTCACTGACCATTTGATAAAACTTTGATGATGGGCAGCAGCGTCATCATAGTGGACACATTACTGCGATGACCTATCCGCTTGCCCAGCGTGGTGATTATGGGTATTTACCTCCTAATGCGTCTATACGCATAGTTAATAGGAGAGGTCCACGTCCAGCAGTGGCGTTTGATGATGATGATGATGTATTTATGTATTTCCGTCATTATATAGTTGCAACACCGTAATACATAAAAGGTACATTCCACATGAATGTCGGATACGTGACGCCGTTCTTCGCATACATCTAAGAAAGTTACGAATACAATTTTTGGTGTATGTGTTTATGTGTTTTTGGTAGATATTCCCTTTGTACGTACGAAGCGCTTTGCGTCTTGTTTCCTTATGCGTACTGCCAAGGAGTGGAATTCCCTGCCGGCGTCTATATTTCCGAGATCGTATAACCCGTCAACCTTCAAGTCAAGGGTGAATAGGCACCTTCTGGGCAAACTGACTCCATCGTAGGCCACGTCTCTGCCCTTGGCTAGTCTGTGGCCATGAGTAAGCCCATTTCAAATAAAAAAAGTGTATAATTTTTTTTTATAAGTGTGTGTTTGTATTTATAGAGAATTCTCGCACTTTCCATATATTTCTAAGATAGCTGTCAAAGCCGCTACGTTCCCGACAAAGTAGACTTTTTTGTGGAATGCGCCAAAAGTAAAAAATAATTGTATGATTTTATCTCAATGAAGATCTAGAAGTTTAAAACAAAACAAGTTCGAATATAATCGGCCTAGGCTCTTTTGAGTAACTAAGGAACTCTATACTGAGGATGGCCGACATGCTCTTGGTCGTTTGTCATTATCTGTCTTAAATAAAGATTGATAAGATGGAAAAGAACAAACATAACTTATTTGTTGACCTATCTACCCTACCAGGCTTGCTAAGTTTAAGGTGCATTTGACACAAAACGAGCATTCGCTCATTCTATCCCCCACTCTACGAAATTCGTTCCTAAAGGTGCATTCAGACCAAACGAGCATTCGCTTTTCTAACCCCTACTCTACGAAATTGGATCGTTACACAAAACATGTAGTCGTACATCGTAAATTTCGTAGAATGGGGGATAGAATAGCGAATGCTCGTTTGGTCTGAATGCACCTTTACACAAAACGTGATTCATCGAAATTCGTTGATTTCGTAGAGTGGGGGATAGAATCAGCGAATGCTTGTTTGGTCTAAATCCACCTTTAAGAGACGTTTATGAAATAGGGGGGTCTAGTATGCCTTAATTATAAATCTCGCTTTAAATTTTTTGATTAATTTACCTGGTAAGAAACAAAGATCAAGATTAAAACCGCCTCCCATGCTTATATTCCCTAACACGGCCAAAGTTTCTCAAACTTTTGATCAATTTGGTATGAAAAGTGGCAAGAGGAATGAAGAATCGCACGTCCCGCCCGGTATCGGCTCATTATCCGGTATAATTAATTGGAGTTCTAGAAAGTTGCCGCAATTTGGGAGCCAGGATTTTTGGCGGCTGGATGTGGTTCCCAAAGTTTTTTTTATTGGATATTTTTTACTAATACAGGGTGATTGGTAGACCGATGCAAAGCTATAAGGTGAAGTAAGTATAAACAATTTAAGCCATTGTTGTCTTTGACGAAGTTTGTCTATTTTTTTTATTATGTTTTTGGTGTTTTAGCCAAAATACCCAAAATTTAAAATAAACTGCTAATTTTTGACCAAGTTAAGCGATAAACGTACTATTTCTTATTTGATTTAATTTAAGTACCTAACGTGTAAACAATCTAACAAAACATCATAAACGCTGCGGTTTCATAAAAGTTTTTTTTACAGAATTCTTTATTTCTGAATAATTTTATTATTAAGTTCTGAAGTTGAGGTCTATGTTAAGCAACGGACTTTTTTCGGCTTTATGATGATGATCCTATATTCCAGCATTTATTTCTACGTCTTTGTAAACGTAGGTATCGACCCTGAATCGATAAAGGAACTCCACAAACTTTTTGTTGAATTCAGGAAAGGTTAAAGATAAGTCTTACATACGTCTTTGTCAAACGTGCACGCGAATAACACCCTTAAAAACAGAGTGTTGGTTATTTGAGGGGAGGAAATCGCGTGGCAAAATAACCCTTTGAGGGAGATTAGCTGTTTTTTCTAAGAAGGTTGTCATAGAATTGACTTTTTGAAGGAATGTAAATACTTACTCGGTGCGAATAAAATGTGTAACTAGGTACTGGACAAAAAACTAGTAAAATCTTTAGTAGGTGCACTCCTTTTCTCTTTGGTATTATTAGTACATTGTGCGTCAAGGGAGGTTAGTACGGAATTACTAACGAGAGTGTTAGAAGTTCGACGCCGTAGACGGAGAGCTTTTAATTACTCGAGTTAGTATTCCGCTGACCGACCGTGATGCATACAATGTTTTTCATCACACTTGCCCCAAAAAAATAAGTTTTAAGACAAAGTATTATTCTATGACGTACAGACATTTCTATTAATCCCTAGGGAGTTTCCTAACCTAGTGAAGGTCGCAGGAGTCCGCTGGATGCGGGTGATGCAGGACTGGTCATTGTGACAATCTTTGGGGGACGCCTATGTTCAGCAGTCGCCGTCTTTAAGCTGTTATGATGATGATATGACATGATTATTACATTTATAATTTATATGTAGGTGTAGGAAGTGCGAATACTTATTTAAAAACACGAATGAAAATATTTAAAAAAGCAATTTAATTTGATCTTCAGATTCCTAAAACAAAAACCATAAATGATGAGCTAATGGACACCCATTTACATAAAAGTTACAACTCCTCTATTAAATTTAATCTTACAACCACAAAATAAACATCGCAGTTCCAGATAAGGATAAACGGTTTTCGACATTTCCGTGAGACATTTATAAATAACCGTTATCGCCAAAAAAGCCACCAATTACCATTACATCAAAGGTTCCATTTTCAAAAGCACATTAATCCTTCAAATTAACGGACAAAGAACAATGGAGTACTGCCTAATAGAGGAGCGCGAAGTATTCAATAATTCAAATTTGGAAACGCTCTTATAGTTGCGCAAGAGTTGGCGCCGTGTCTCGTTGCTAACCTCGAGCGAAAGGTTACTGAGGATACGACTTACTTGAATAAACACATTGTTTTCTGAATTTTATTAGTAATGGGTCAAAAGCACAGGATGTCATATATACCATAGATCAAGCAAACGTATCTACTTAGCGTGTCAAATGAACTCAGTAAAATCTACTGAGTTGTCCGTCTTTAATCGCAGCTTGCAGCTTTCGGGCGTCAAATTTTGTAAGTTGAAGTGAACAAAAACATTAATAATGCCTCTTTAAGTAATATTAATTGCAACAAAATATGAATACTCAAGGGCCTGAGACATATTTAAAATCATACGCAAGTAACAACTTCAGTACAAAATCTGACACGCTCGGCCGCCATACAAATGAATAAACTGGTTTCTTCTATCCAAATCTAATTTTGTGGTCAAAAGCAAAAAACAAACTAAGCAAAGCGTCTTCCTCGCACAGCGCATCAGTATTGCGACACAGTGAGTAAATGCCGCCAGCATCCTCGGTACAATGTCACAAGGGCCAATCTTAGACATAGGCTAGGTTAAGTAGATTCGATATTTTTGAAAAAAAGGTAAAAAAATATGAAGTCCCACGGTGCACACTGGCGAAAAACCCCGATTTCCTGGCATAAATTAAATGTGGTTATAATTAGATTGGTACTTCACTAAAGACATTTCGTTGTGTTTTTAAACACACCTATTTCACTGTTTAAGTAATAACACGAATTATAAATCAAATAAAGATTTTTGAAAAAACCATTTATCGCGTTTCTCCACTTAAGAGATCAAATTTTATTTCAGTCATCGCATTTGACGATTTTTTGGGGACTAACGACCTTAAAAGAAACATAAAATACCTTTAAAATAACAAAATAAAAAGAAAAAAAATAATTTTACCATTATTTACTTTCTTCATAAGATCGAAAACTTTGTTCAAATGTATAGAAAGGTATAGACAAAATAGATTATATATTGCTGCTTTGATAAACAAGGATATACACTAATCCGGTTTCAAGACAGGAATGCACGGGAAAGTTAACTTTTAGTCCATGACAATAATTTTATTCACTTATTTTTTGTTACAAAGTTAAATCGCGCATTTCATCAAATGGAGTGACAAATTTATGTAATATCTTATTAAATACGTAGTCCTTACCTTCAACAATACAATCCATAATCGTTAGGGTACTTTATTTTAAAGAATAGCAACAATAATCAACATTGAAAATGTACAAAAAATTGATTGCGAATTGCACCGTACAACAAGTCAAACTTTGACTGATCGTTTCATGCATATATGCATGCTGATTGTTATGTCTCGAATAGATACTCAGTTTTATTGTTTATGCGAGCGACATAAGCGAAACCATTAAAGGCACACTTAGATTTTTTTAATTAATGCCATGAAATCGGGGTTTTTCGCCAGTGTGCGGTGAGCACAAGTAAGGCTTGTGATGTGGCCCATATCATGTGGGTACCTGGTGACAATATATAATAGATATATATATATATATATATATATATATATATATACTTATATACATAGGCAGCCATGACCAAGGAACACATACATGCGATAAATAAATATACAAATAATGCCCTCGCCGGGATTCGAAGCCGGAACCTCCAGCTTTGGGTCACTACCAATAAGACTACGGAGGCTGACAAAATTTTAATGAGTTTTCACAAAGCAAAACTCTATGAACAAAAATTGATTCCATTGTATTTTTATACATCGCTTCAAATTTTAATTAGGCTAAGAATAACTTTAGTATAAGAGTTATATTTTGCATGCCTTGTTGTGGCGTAATGTGCACTCATGAATTGTTCCGCACTAACATGACCTGTATTTAAATCTGTGTGTATTAGCAAATAAAATAAATATAAATAAAATAAAAAACGAAAGTATTAAAAGGTCACAGAGTTCACGCGTATCCATACTAACCTAACGCGGCGTGACCACACAGCCTTGCAGAAATGCGTAGGAGTCGATATTTGGGTCGTTCTACTACTCTCTACGCTAGTTTATGTAACTTTGAGTTATTGGTTACAAACAATGTTTAGCATTTTACGTAAACTGGGAAGTATTTGTAGAAATGAGAAGTAAGTTTTATCTTAGAGGGACTTTAAATCATGAGGGTTCCCTACTGCAAGGAAGACATTTTATTAATTACTAGCGACCCGCCCCGGCTTCGCGCGGGTACTACACCTACATAAATACATTCCTCTTGAATTACTCTACCTATTAACATAAATATCATCAAAATGCGTTGCGTAGTTTTAAAGATTTAAGCGTACAAAGGGACATAGGGACAAGAAAAGTGACTTTATTTTATACTATGTAGTGAAAATGTATTGATCAATACTGATCTATCCTCGTCCTGCCCAATGTGATTTATAAAGGACATTTTCGATTGTTTAGAACAAAAGAAAAGCTATTATATTTTCGAACTTATTAGGTTTAAATTTCAAAAGCTCTAATTTAGTATACGAGCAGGATGAGGCTATGCAACCAGCACGCTTAGCACATGATTGGTGCGACAGTATGTCGCTGCGAGATAGATATCCCGTCTTTTACTAACAGTATTAATAAAATAGGGACGGATAGATCTCGCGGTGACATATTGTCGCATCAATCATGTGCTAAACCTACTAAACGTTTTATTTATAACGACGACGATCCTCTTAATGGGTCGAAACATCGAGTAATGGTCGCGATTTTCATGAGTAGTTTTACAAATAATTTTACTACCGTACTTTTATCTGTCATTTGCATAGTCGTGAACACACCTTTAAGCCCCTACCAGATGTCAAGATAAGTATATACTGTCTATTCCCTATATAAACGTATTCGGGCATACACGCAGTTTTTAGAATTTAAGGACACCTTGTGTATACAAACGTAATGAAATACAATATGCCTGCCAACCCAATTTAAAGTGTCATTTCTTATGAATCGTAAACCATACAGGAGCTTACTTTTTTAATTTTGACGTCTCCCGCCCGACCTTTACGTTTGTTTGACTAATTTTATTTGAAAATAAGTGTGTGGTCGTAGAAAAATTAGGTATTGTATGCAATATTGTTTAACTGAGTCAAAAATGCTCGTGGCGTCTTTAATAACAATTTTCGGCTAGGCCTCAAATTGTTACCCACGCCAATCACCTTTTTTGACCTCTCTTAAACAAGGGTTACATAAAATACTATTAATGTTTAAGTCTCATGTCAGTTATGGTTGTAAAATTGATTATTCTAATTTACTGAAATATCCATGCAAGCACATTTTTTGGGTAGGCAGTTTAAGTAGCATAATTTTGCATAAAACCAGCGTGACTCAGGCGACCGTAACCATGGCAATAACAAACAGAAAAAACTTGATTCACCCATACCTATACACAACAAAAACGCTACTACTGACAGTATTAGTGTTTATGTCAAGTACCTACGGAACTCTAAAAATGAAAGGCCAGTCTAAAGAGTCTTGTTGATTTAAGATGCACTTTAAATGTGAAGTGTCTACTTTACGTTTTGTTTATTAAAACATCTTCCTGTACGAAATAGTTCTTAAAAGCGCAGTTCAGAAGTAAACTCAGTATAACCAGTCTTTTTTTTACACAGCATGGAAGTTAATGTGGGTATATATTTATTTATAGATGGTAAATACAGGGTGATCGTTATTCACTGGCCGAACTTTAGGGACCTAATTTTCAGGTCATATTGAATCAATATGAACTTACAATGGGACCTTCATACGATTCGAAAAAAAAGCTGAAGTAAATCAAACCCTGAGATATTTTAGTAGGAAAAAAATTTGGACAACAGATTTTTTTTTCTCGAATCGGATGTCGGTCCCATAGTAAAACTTCATCAATATCACCTCAGATTTAACCCTCTAAAATTTGGCCGGTGAATAAAAAATCAACCTGTATTCATAGATAGATAACTTATACATCGAAAACCACCGTGTCTGAACGAATATTTTTGTGATACAAAGACATGGGCAGGATTCGAACCCGGGTTCTCCAGCTTTGCTGGCAGGGTCACTACCGACTGAACTACAGGGGCCCTAAATTCCCACAAACAACACCCAATAACACAAATCAAACGAAACCTCCATAATTTTTCATTTCCCTAATTACTCCGAAACGTTCCTAACTACCTTTTACAACTCTTACTAACCCAAAAGAATCGGAAAAAGTACTATTCACGTATAAAACAACGTCATTTACGACCATTTGAAAATAAATACATACGTCCGAAATAGCTCAATACGAATCACAAAAAGTTGATTCCTCATACAAAATACCGCCACATACGCCTTTTTCAAAATGAATACCTCTCCACGAAATAGTTACTTTGAAGACCACTTATCTTTCATAGAAAATGTACATCAGATAAGAGGTTTAAATTATTTTATATATGTATGTGTAGGTCTTAAAAGGGTCGTTAAACGATGTATAGCTTTATTTGACTGTTAATGTGTTAACATACTAATTGGTATTTTTTCGGCAAGGGTCGGGATTTATTTCCTTTTAAGTAGAGTACCATTTAGCTTAAGATTTAACGTTTGTAGTTAAGGTTGTTCGATGCCCACGCTAAATATACAGTGTGATACCATTACCCAGGCTTTTACGTAAATGGGTACTAATAATAATATGCATTACTGGTTTTCATGAAATGAGAGTTGACAAATATTTTAATTAACTGAAGAATTAATTTATCAGTTAGGTGATAAAACTCAGGATATAGGAATAGGACTCATGTCGGTTCATGCTCAGTGTAAGGTTCCGTAGTTATTAAAAAACGACTGGACCGATTATGATTGACATAATTTTATTTTAATGTATTTTATAAGTATTTTAATTCATATTTTTACCTACGGATCAAAAGTTAGACACAATTTTTTTTTTCTTCTGGAGTGATTATCTCCGAAAATATTGAGTTTAGAAAAAAAGTTTCTTTTAAGACCCTTATTCTTTTTAAAAGACCTGTTCAATGATACGCCCACACTACAGGATGCAAATAAAAAAATCAACCTCACTTCATTAGAGGTACCCGAAAAAAATTTTTTTTCTTATTTTTGATATACCACTTTGTTGGCATGATTAATATGTATACCTGTACCAAATTGCGGATTATTTACCTATAGTATTAACGGCCACTGAGCTATGCTGCGGACAGACGGACAGACGGACATGACGAATCTATAAGGGTTCCGTTTTTGCCATTTTGGCTATGGAACTCTACAAATTAGCCGTGTGGTGACGGCAGTAAGAATACATTTGTCACCACCCCAACTCCTCCTGCGGGTATCGTAAGAGTCGACTAAAGGATTGAAGTGTCACTGACTACTATTTGATAAAAGATTGATGATGGGCAGCAGCGTCATCATAGTGGACACATTCCTGCAATCGCCAATCCGCTTGCCCAGCGTGGCGATTATGGGCATCTACCTCCTAATCATTTTTTTTATTTAATATATTGAAATTTATCTCCGTTTATACGCATAGTTAATAGGAGAGGCCTACGTCCAGCAGTGGACTATCATAGGCTGATGACGATGATGATGATGAACCCTAAAAATGGTAGGCTGGTAGAGTCAATGATGGTGATCAAA
>JALPQI010023023.1:0-22839 GCA_025490895.1 Thaumatotibia leucotreta
ATCAGTAATTTATACTATCAGTACCTACGTAGCTGAGTACGTGGGATCGATTCCCAACTCGGACTTTGGTGATCTTGGTCTTTTTTCTTTGTTATAAGTATGACATATAATATTTATGTTTCTGACACTATGTCATTTAGAAAAAATAATTCCTATCATGAAGACTTTCATCAGCATCATATCAGCCTACAGACGTCCACTTCCGAGCAGTAGTTTTTGCTGGTGGTAGGACCTCGTGCAGGGTCCGCCCGGATAGCTGCCACCGTCTTACCCGTTAACCAGCTGCTAAATAGTTAGTACTGTGTTCCGGTTTGGGGGTAAGATAGCCGGTGTAATTACTGGCATAGAGGCAATTCATCTAAGTCCTCAGGGTAGGCAGCGCATAGGCGATTTTTTAGTCTCTGTCCGTGGTCCTCAGTTCCCGCTTTCCATCAGGCTGAGAGCTCAGTTGTCTACCTTCGTCACATAAAAAAAGTATAGACGTTAGGACCCCACTTCAATTTAAGCTCTTTTCTTCAGGGTTTAAAGGTCGCATCGTACCGGAAATACCGTATTTGATAGCATTTTCCTAACCAATATACATTTAATTACATACTTATCGAGTGAATGTGCGATAGGCAATCCGAAATCACACATTATCTATTTAAATACGTATAGATAATTACATGTAATAAGTAATGGTATTCATGCCACATCTGTTTTAAATATGGATATAATATTGTCTATTGATGATACGTATGTTATCAAGAAAGTATCAGAAATTGCTCATGAATTATTGTGTTAGAAAGATTGAGTATTGGGGGAAATGGGGGAACGCTACCGGAACATTAACCTGCAGTCCCAGCAAAGGGAAATGGGGTGAATGAGCATATTGGATGCTCGACAGCCCGCTCGAGTCCGGTCGAGCGTCCCTCCGTAACATAACTTATCATTGTGTTAGTGGTTAAACAAGTGTGACGGTGAATGCTGAGCCATCTTAATACCATTTACACTAGTACGAGGGTTGGAAGACACTAAGGTTTTAACCATTCGTCAGTTGAAAGTAAAAAAAAAAGGTAAACAAATATGGCTGACTTTCTTCATACAGGTTTTGACGTCTTTGACACATATCGTGAAACACATTCGCAAATACATTTTTACGTTAATAGTAGGTAACAAATATCAATAGTTTTAACAAAGAATGTATGTGAACTTCAGGTTTAAGATTTTAAGTTGGTGATAAAACCAGGATTGTGTTCTGAAAGTGAGTGATTATGAAATAATGCAAGTTTGCAGGTTTGTTTACTTTTTTTAACTTTTAACTGACGAAAACTAAGCCGTGTGGTGACAGCAGTAAGTATACCTTTGTCACCACCCCAACTCCTCCTGCAGGTGTCGGAAGAGTCGACTAAGGGATTGAAGTGTCGCTGACCATTCTACAAGATTGATGATAATGATGATGGGCAGCAGCGTCAGAATAGTGGACACATTACGTACTGCGATCGTCAATCCGCTTGCCCAGCGTGGCGATTATGGGCATTTACCTCCTAATGCGTCTATACGCATAGTTATTAGGAGAGGCCTACGTCCAGCAGTGGACTAACATAGGCTGATGATGATGATGATGACGAAATCTAACTATATAGGCCGCCGCGGGGTGACGGCAGTAAGAATATATTTGTCACCACCCCAATGTTCCCGTGGGTGTTGTAAGAGTCGACTAAGGGATTGAAGTATCAATTAATATTCACACGGCTTTCACGTCATGCGCACGTGCACGCCACGCAGGCGGTGTGCCGTGTAATATGACATTTACATACACAACAACCACCACACATACCAGCCACCACCACACACCAGCTTCTCAGCCGGTGGTAGGGTATTTTTACTAGTACCCGCCTGGTTGGCTACCACCGTACATTCGGTGTAAACGCCCGTGAAATGACTTACCTTCGTGTTTGCCGTGTTTCGGGGTCAGCCGGTGTATTTACCAGCATCTAGCGGGCCAGCAAGGCGGTGGCAACTAACAGGTTACTGATTGTCTCCTGTTCGTTGCCGCCGCGATTTGGGTTCTACTTTTCACTTACGATCAGGTGGAGTGGAGCCACTTTGTTGTGCCAACGTTATTTTTATTGGGTCGGCAACGCGCATGTGACACCCTGAGGTTGCAGGCGCCCATAGGCTACGGTGACTGCTTTCCATCAGAAAAAAAAAACAAGAGCTGCTTAAGCTGCGTTTCCACCAGAGATGTGCGAGGATGTGTTTCCATACAAATGACACCTATTAATGATTTGAGCGAGGTGTCATTTGTATGGAAACACATCCTCGCACATCGCACATCTCTGGTGGAAACGCAGCCTTAAGTCTTTATTCCGCATGCAAATTACGTGTTGTTTTAAACGTGAAAAATGTAATTACCGATATGATCGGTAATTAAAACGATAAAACTTTGAACAGGTATCACTTGAGGAGTTTTCGTTTATATAATAGTAGATACCAATTAAACACAGTCCATCTAATCAGTGATAAGTGGCATTATTTTTTCTGATTTGCTTTGATTGTCTGCTGTTAATGGGTTATTTGTTTCACGGAATTGGGTATTAACATATTCAATGGTTTGATTGTTTCTGATGTTGTTTTATGGCATGGGAAACAAGCGAAGAAACGAATCACTTATAAGTGAGTAATTAGTAGGGATCGGAACTATGGGTGCAAAACTGTAACAAAACTTTAAAAATGACATATGACACTTTAGCCGAGAAAAATACGAATATTATTGAAAAATCTGTAGGTATCCAATTTTATTCCCTATCTCGGAATCTTCAAGTTACAATGTGTGGGTGTGTAGATATGTATATTTTATGGATGTATGTGCTATGTCAAGTCCACTTGAGAAGTTTTGTTAAAGTTTTGCACCCATAGTTCCGACACTTCCGACACCTAGTAATTAGGTAATGTGATATTCATCGTCACCATCATCTTAATCATCATCATTTACAGCATAAGACGTCCACTGCTAAACACAGGACCTCCACATAGGCCTCCAGTCTCCACCGGTTAGAAGCGACCTGCGGCCCTGTCGCGAGCTCCGAAGTTCGCAAATTTTGAGGATTTGTCTCTGTTACACCAATGAAGGCGTCATTAGAGTGACAGAGACAAATCCCCGAAATTTGCGAACTTTGGAGTTCGTGGTAGGCGAACTATTTACATCACGCGCACGTGCACGCCACGCAAGCGGTATGCTATCTAATATGACATTTATATACGCTACAACGTGCACGCCACGCACACTCGCAGCGCACGTGCGCTACACGCATCCGGTGTGACTTGGCTTTTAAAAGGACAAACGATTCTATCGGTTTGCGAAGTTAGGAGACGTTTATGAATAAGGGGATTAGTTGGGTGGATATCTGAGCGTTTCAACCGCCTAATTTTGGTGGCATCATTTATTGACGAAGTTTCTATTCGTTACAATATGCTAATTTGTCCTTTGTACCTTATACAAATGACGAAGTACAACATTGAGACGTTTAGAAACTTCGGCAAAAATGATGGTTGAAACGCTCAGATATACAGGGTGGAACGGAACGACGATCTTTCCAGCTACCGACTGAGTCTACCAACCATTACGATGAACTTTCAGTATGGGACCAACATCGAAAACGTACATGGAAAATTGACTTTTCCATACTATTGAGCTCTAACTAATCAGTGACTTTGTATGAGGGGTTAATTTTTTTTAAAGATAGTTCGATGTTGGTCCCATACTGAAAGTTCATCGTAATGGTTGGTAGACTCGGTCGGTAGCGGGAAAGATCGTCGTTCGGTTCCACCTTGTATATTCGCCCAGTTACATTTTATTAGGAATCCGTAGAACCAGTTTTTCCTCTTCTGTTTACTAAATTTCAGTAAATGTTATCATATATCTCTAATAACATTAAAAATACTAATCCATGCAATTGACACTAATCCGGCGAGTCAATAATGTACACATCGTTTGAGACAGTTGTGCAAACATGGCGGTACTTTACACGCTGTATGTCATAAATTACTCATAGTAGGTACTTCATTTTATTATGGGCTTATTAAGAATATTCCCAAAAGTAATAAAAAATTACACAATATTTATGTAGGTTTTTAAGTCATATCACAACTCACTTCATCAGTCTATTTTCCACTGCTGGAAAACGGCCTGTCCTTAGTCTATGGACGCATTAGGAGGTAAATGCCCATAATCGCCACGCTGGGCAAGCGGATTGGCGATCGCAGTAATGTGTCCACTATGATGACGCTGCTGCCCATGATCAATCTTTTATCAAATAATGGTCATTGACACTTCAATCCCTTAGTCGACTTTCACGACACCCGCAGGAGGAGTTGGGGTGGTGACAAATGTATTCTTACTGCCGTCACCACACGGCTAAAAATACACAACATAACACAATATTTATGTAGGTTTTTAAATCATATCACACATCACTTCATCAGTCTATTATAAGTCCACTGCTGGATAACGGCCTATCCTTAGTCTATGCGTATGGACGCATTTGGGGGTAAATACCCATAATAGCCACGCTGGGCAAGCGGGTTCGCGATCGCAGTAATGTGTCCACTATGATGACGCTGCTGCCCATCAACAATGTACGATAAATAAATGGTCAGTGAGAGTGACACTTCAACCGTCGATTCTTACGACACCCACGGAGTTGGGGTGGTGACAAATGGATTCTTACTGCCACCAGTCACCACACGGCAGGTTTTTTATGTACCTACGACATTGCAAGATACTACGTAAACTAATTGAAGTAATTAATACTAAATATAGTGTGTGTCTACGATACTGGCTTTTATCGAAACCGAGGAATGCGATGCAGATTTCTAGCCAAACCGTGAACATTATTCGATTCAAAATGCTAATTTTAAAAGTAAAATGATTAACTTTCTAAGAAAAGTTAATTGAGAAGCAATGTACTTCAAAAGGAATCATTAATTTGCACTTGACAATGACAGATCGCAGCCACTCACAACGTTTGACAACTAATCAGTACACGCGTTACATTGATCGTTCGGAGAAATAAAATTAATTGTACGGTCAATTTCATTATTTGTCAAATGTTAATACTTGAAAACGATCGCTAGTAATGTGTATTATTGCCCATTTTCGTAAAAGACCGGGTCATGGAAAAACAGTGTAGATTCCGAATATTTTGAGACGACAAGTATAAGTTACGCAAAATCATGTCGGAGGCCAAAACTCTTGGACTTAAACATTGGGCAGGAGTAAATATTGCGGCAGCTAATTAAATATAGATACGGAATTAGAAATCAAATACGATCAGACATTTAAACAGAAGATAGGTTTTAGTAAAATAAACGTATTTATACATATATTCCGAGTATTCCAATGTATCGGCTAAGGCAGCGCAGCGGTCGGCAACCGGCGGCCCGCGAGCCTCCTTGTATAGTGTCTTTAACCTCGTAAGGCCCAACGTCCTATTTTTAGGACAGCAAAATTTACTGCTAACAGCCCATGACGTCATATTTTTCAAAGAAATATGAATTTTATTTTGTAGGTCCCACAACTAAAAATAAAATGTCCTTTTTTTAGTACACTGGGGTTTATTTCACAATAAAAATAGAAGGGGCCTTACGAGGTTAAGCTGAGACATTTGCACAATAGTATATTGCTATATTCCCAGTCAGTAACAAAGTTCGGCCCGCGTCAATGTTGTTAGCTACTATGTGGCCCTTGGCTGCTAAAAGGTTGCCGACCCCTGGGCTAAGGGATGGAAGTGACAATGGCCATTTATTTATCGAAGATTGATGATGAGCAGCAGCGTCATCACCAACCCGCTTGCCCAGCGTGGCGATTATGGGCATTTGAAAAAAAAGAAAGAAAGAAAGAAAAAACGTTTATTCGAGACACAGTAGAAACAAAACAAAACAGTAAACACGAAATTTTGTCCCGAAATGGCCAAAACTCAGCGTGAAATCAAAGCCTGCGCTGGTCTTCCGTTTTGGCCATTGGAATTAGACACTTTTTGCCTCATTATTCCTCCTAATACGTCCATTACTCAAAGGCAATAGTTACTATTGAATAGTAGATGCCTTTGTGCAGCAGTAGATATAGGCTGATGATGATGATGTACAACTCACGTGTCGTAGTATATCTTTATCTATTTTGCGTAGTTATGAAATACAATTTAAGCGATTTGCACTGATTATCTATTATAAAGATTTGTCGAAAGTGGAAACACTTCCAAGGAAAACTCGGCAATCAGACAATGTAGTGATAAGGGGATTATCATATTTGTCTTCACTTTATTATATACGGATTTAAAATGGCGAAACGTCTGCTAAGGATTTTTAAGACGATCTCATTGACCTAAGATAAGAAACTTGAGGCTTTTAAATCTGTGCTGTCTCGACTTCCACATACCTACCGGGTGACCAAATATCGATACTCTAATGAAGTGTGAAACTCGGGTCTATATTTTTTTTCGATTTCAAGCCAAAAATTGTTGAAATTTTCTCGGAAGATCGCAATTTTTGAGCGTTAACTTTTGCATTAAGAATTATCTGAAGTTACTTTGATTTAGGGGTCATTTGCAGAAAAAGTGTACCTTTTAATTTTTTTTTTGCGATCATGAACTGTAATATGTACATCATTTTACTCTGCATCGTACGTACTTTTCAATTATGAAACAAAAAAAATTGTCTCTAATGTCACGAAAATAAGTATGTAAATTGAGATCCTCAGTTTAGTTACCCCCATACTAAATGTATGCAACGAAATGTAACGAAACTGATAAAAAAAATCTCAAATTTGTTACAGAATTTTTCATACCTTTAGTATGGGAGTAACTAAACTGAGAAATCTCCATTTACATACTTATTTTCGTGACATTAAAAGGTACACTTTTTCTGCAAATGACCCTTAAATGACTTTTAAGCGAATGCTTTTGGATTTTGGATTGTTAAACGTAAGCTGGCTGTTTTGACGCCGGCCCGGGGAACCTTGATCCCTATGACAGCTGTCAGTTCAAAACATTACTTGTCAAGACGCGACATTGTTGACAGATAATGTATGGACCTGACAGCTATCATAGTCATAGGGATCAAGGTTCCCGGGTTAGCTATACATTGAACTATCGTGTAACAGTGGTGATGACCACTCATAACAGTCGTAACCATCTTCACGTCACACATCATCAGCCTATCTTAATCCACAGCTGGACTTAGGCCTCTCCTCTCCTATAAACTATGCGTATAGACAAATTGGACGTAATTATGCAAAAGGGAACCAACCCACATGAATTTTTCATTCTAATTAACACTTTAAATCACAAGAAACAAAGTCAATCTTTAAAATGACAGATTCGTGTGGATTGGTTCCCTTTTGCATAATTACGTCCAATTATTAGGAGGTAAATGCCCATAATTGCCACGCCGGGCAAGCGGATTGGCGATCGCAGTAATGTGTCCACTATGATGATGCTGCTGCCCATCATCAATAAAATTAAAAGATGGTTAGTGACTTACCGCAAGAGGAGTTGGGGTGGTGACAAATGTATTCTTACTGCCATCACTACACGGCCGGGTATAAACTTTATGTTCACATAATACCTGTGTGGAAGCACTGTAAGAAATAAATGATTGAGTATTGAAACTCACCGCTAATAGTAAAGATGGGGTTGCCGTGAAGCTGAGGAGAATAATCGTCGATCTTATCCGAAGGCTTGATGACATCTGGGGCTCCAACCATGCCTGCAAACAAACATAAATATTGTTAAAGTACGTGTTCTCAAGTTCTTGACAAGCACGAATTTCGAACTTCGTTTTTTTTTAAACTACGATTTTCGCAATCCGCGGCACTTCTTCTGTTTGTCACATATGTATACAAGATGGCCAAAAAATAACAATTTCTGCTGCCAATTAACTTTTTAAAAACTTTTTTCTGTTTTATTTTTTGATATTTTTTGGCCATCCTGTATACATATGTGACAAACAGAAATCCTATCCAGCTAACAGACATGTTCGGATTTTCAGAAGCCATGTCCAAATTTATGGTTTTACTACCTGACAAGACAACCCTAGCCGCAAGCCTCCGCTATGCTATCAGTAGAGTAGACCTGCCGCGGATTTCGGATTCGCATGACTACTGATAGATCGACTTTTAGGCAACTGATCTTCAACCTCCAGGGCGGAGATGGCACATGATGATTACGAAAAGTAATAAAAAATAAACATGGAAGGTGTAATTAATATATACTGGCACGTGCACTGTAATTAGTGTTTAATGTATTACAATTTATGTCAAATAAGTCAAACTCGAAGTGTAAATAAAACATGCTGGTAGAAATGCATTATCGCAAGATAAATTATTTGGAAAGTGTCTAATAATAGTGATGCATTGTGTTGTCAATTGTTTAGTTAATTACCTAATAACTCATTGTTTTTTACTTTGAAGCTAGGTATAGTTTTGATTTGTTAGATGAGACATTTCGTAAATGTTTACTTGACTACGTAGTACCCATACAGGGTGACTTTTTTACCGACCCAATTTCAGAGCGTTAATTCTAAGGTCATCTTTTTATGAACTTTTACTATGGGAACGACATCTGATTCGAGAAAAATCTGATGCTCCACACATTTCCGCCTACTAAATTTCTCAGCGTTCGTATGGAACATCAGCTTTTTTTTCTTGAATCTGAAGTCGGTCTCATAGTAAAAGTTTATCAATATGACCTCAAAATTAACCCCTTAAAGTTTGGTTTATTCTAAGCATATAGTGTCCCACTGCTGGGCAAAGGCCTCCCCCATTTTCTTTAATCTGATCTATATCGACCTGACTCCGGCCACTTCTTCAAAAAGGGCCAGGTGGCTTATGATGGTCCCGTTTTATCGATTTATCGTGCAACGCATCACTTTCGCACTTACATACTTGTTAGAACCTGACGGCAACAACGACAAACGATTAAACACGGTACCATCATAAGCCTACAGCTGATCTCGTCATCGCCGACGAGGTCTGCCGCGTCTCCGATTGGAGCTCTCGGGTTCCCATCAGAGGCTGACATTCGAGTGAGCTGCTCACTCGGCATCCAACAGCAAATGGGTCATTTAGGTTATCGTCTTTTCGGTGGACATACATAAACTTAAGGAGTTCGTGTAATAAAACAATTACTGGTACAACTAGGTTCCCCGTTTTACAACCTTATGTAATAAAATCGTAGCATAGACTTATAAAAGCTGTTAACTTTTGACCACCGAGTGGACAACTTTTGATTTTCCGACTGACAATGACCCAAATGCAAATGCAAAGCAAAGCAGTCAAAGACATCAAATGCTATGGGAAATTAGCCATATCTATTCACATTTTTCGGATTCTATTGACAAATGATATACAGCAATTAATTCACGAAACTGTCAACTTTCTGTCATTCTAAGTTCCCCGCGCTCAAAGTGTTAATGATATTTCGATGTTGGTACTATACTGAAAGTTCATCGTAATGGTTGGTAGACTCGATCGGTAGCCGAAAGGATCATCGTTCCGTTCCATCCTGTATAGTACAGTCACGTCTAATAATATGTATAGGTACGTTTCGGAACGTATGACAAAGGCATAGGGTTCAAAATCGTATACATATCATTAGAGCCGACCGTACCTAAACACTATAAATTGGTCGACATAAAAAAATAATATTATAGTTCATTGTGTAGGTAACAAGAGTCAATAATTTATGATTTGCTAGGTTTTATAGTTTTACAAAATCGCTTATTTTTATGGGTTTGCTTGTTCAGAAATGCATGTGCATGACGGATCGTAAATCGTGAAGGGTAATGAGGTAATATATCTCCAATTGATTGCTTAATCTGCATTTAATATGTTAGGTATCTAGATTTTAATACATGTATGTATCATATGAGAAATATATGAAATCCAAACAAGATAGTAAGGGCTTCGCCATTAATCACGTCATACATAGGGGAGGGCGGGTCATCGGGTCCTGGAAATATCACCAAATATCACCATGGGGGATGGGGTGGTCTAAAGTAGGCCAAAATAGTATGACGTGATTAATGGACAAGCCCTAAGGGAAAATCAGAAATCTATTTTTCTAATCCAGTATAATTATGTCTTCCAATGGCTGTTATAATACACGATGTGTAATAAAATTAAATGGTAAAAGTCGTGTACTTATATACAAGGCGTCCTAAAACTATAGGACATGAAGGGAAAGAAAGGTACCTAAAATATCGTAGATTACGTATTTTGCTCAAAAAATACTGTTATTTTTAAAAGTTAGTAAGTCTGTATTCACAGATTTCCTTTCAAAAAATTGCCTCATCTTAGTACCTAAATATTTTGTTAGCGATTTGAATCCGATGTTTGACGGTTTTTCTTTCTTTAAAAATACTGTCACTTAAGAGTTATTAATTTATTATATTATTTTTTAATTATTATCTCGATCAGCTTCATAATGAGTTTTATTCACATTAACCCTTTAACGGGCAAGACTCGAAAAAATCGCCTCAACGCCATTATACAGTACGAAAAATTCTGTACTAGAAAAAAATACAAAAATATAGTGCTATGATGGTCGTTATTGAGACCGGTCTCCTATAAAGGGTTAAGTTGCTTGATTTTCAGACGAAGGAAGTAATTTTTAGAAACTTTTAAAAATAACATAAAGTCTTTATCATCGATGTTACTTCGTCTATCAAACCTAGAGAGAGGCGCAAACTGATGTACACTTGACCGATAGAATTAGAAATATAAATAAGTTTATTCGTAAAATACCCAAAAAGAAAAATACAAATAGTTAAAAAAGTGCATGCTACTTTACTTTTAATTTATTTTTAAAGTCCTTTGTAAAAAATACATATCGGACAGTGCATGCTACGAAATTACCTCATCTCGGTATGTTGCTATCGTGTGCCAGCGCTGGTCTTCCGATGAGTCCATACGAGTTAGGTTAGTTTTAACCGGTAAGTTTAAAGAAAATGCATACAAAATTACTCTTCAAACATTAAACATTATTAATGCAATCGCTTTTGTTATTACAACATTACAAAGCACTATTTCAAGCGGCAATAATTTGCTAGTTCTCTCTTCACATTCATATTTAAATTGCTATTTTGCGGTGCTGAATTATTAGCATTTTACATATTCTTAGGACTTATTATAAGACTGCCATCTACGTATGAAATTTTTGTTTGCTCATTATATTGTTCATATTCTTGTAAACAATAACAAATGGTAGGTACGATAATAAGAACGATTATTTTTAAATAATTTATTTCATGAAATACACTGATGTGAGAACAAATTATCTAGACTAAAATTAAATAATAAAATTATGTTGAGGTGTCTGTGGTTTTCAGTGAATGATGAAACACGTTGTAAATGGACAGATTCGAAGATGTTTAGTATAGGATTCCTGCTTCGTCTTCGCATTCGAAGGCTCTGATAACAAAGATTGGTTTACAGTGTTTTGCTAGAAATAGATTTAAAGTTTTAGTACCGACAAAATTAGTTATGGACAAAAAAAGTTTTTAATTTTCGGCTATTGGGTTATTTCATTTAATGAATACCTACCTTTCATTTAATGAAATAACCCAATAGCCGAAAATTAAAAACTTTTTTTGTCCATAACTAATTCTCTGTGATCAGTGACTTATCATTCGGCCTTTGGTGTTAGACCAGGGGGCCGATTTTTGACTTTCTATCGCACGAATTCAAATTCCCGTTCGAATTCAAATTCGAATGACAAAATTTTTCACGACTATTTTCGAATGAAGCCAATATACCCTATTTTTGAAAGTCGCACTCGAAAAGCTAGAGATTGATTATCGATATCTTTGCGACACGTTGCACGCAGAAAGTCGATATTTACCGGTTTTTTAAATTTAATGTAATAAAGCTAAATTATGGCACACTGACGTCGGAATTTATATTCCAGCTAATAATAATAATGAATTATAACATATTAAACATTATTTAACGGTTTTTATTATAAAAAAACATGTACCGCTTGTGAATCGGAACGTAAATCTACGATCAATGTTATTATAATCTATGGTGCACACAAACAAACATCAACAGAGGCCCTACCGCGAACCACGAACGAAGTGTTGCCTATATCACACTTACGTACGAATTCACAAGTGCGAGAGAGAGCCAACACTTTGTTCATGGTTCGCGGTAGGGTCTCAGTTGACAGACTTGACAGTGACACTTTATTGGAGTATCTGCGCACTTATCCAATTTCTATCAATAGAATTGAATACGAATGGTCAACCGCAGTCGTTTTTGAACTTTCTATCACTCGAATCTCAAAAATAGCATTTCATCGTTTTTATTCATTTTCGAATGAAAGATTCGAGCGTTCGAATCTCAAAAATCGCCCCCCTGCGGTCCAAATACAGGATGAAACATGAGTCGTGAACAGTAATACGTTTTTCTAACTCTATAAACAACTAACAATTACCTAAACGCCCCACAAGTTACTTAAAAAATTAAGTTATTTATTTAATTTTTGTATTTTTTTGGGTTTATGTATTTGTATTTTTTGGCTTTAGGATATCCAAAAGGATTTTTAAGACAAATTAATGGAATAATTTCAATTACCTCTTCAAATTGAAGTAATGAATAACGGCAATTTTGTCATTTGGAGTAAAATTAAATGATATTTATTATATTTAACGTTTTGAATTGTTTAAATAGCCGTTATCATTTCTGAAAAACAGCTTAAAAATTAGAAAAAGGCTCAAAAAATACAAAAAAATGACTATTTCTAAGTAACTTGTGGGGCGGGCATTCAAGTGTTAGTTGTTTATAGAGTTAGAAAAACGTATTACTGTTCACGACTCATGTTTCACACTGTATATAATCATTAACGTCTAAAGGTGGCGACTGACTTGTAACGTTTGCTTGTAATGTATCGTTCAAAGCGAGCATGTTGCGTTACAGTTACATTACAGCTATGCGGTGAACGCTCATCGTGAGCGCTCTGTTCATTTGTGCTCCGTCCATTTTGTGTAAAAATAGCAGATATTATGGAGGTCGCGTGTGTTTTACTTATTTTACTAAGTTATTGTTACATGAAAAACAAGAAGAAAAAAATGAAACGATATTGGATATTTTTTTTGGCCTAATCAACTGTAATTTGCATTTCGTCAGATAATTCTTCCCACGCATCGTTTTTTTTTTAATTTATTGAAATGATCTTTATTCGTGGGATCCCACAGTATTTCCTTTTCTCTGTATTTGTCAATAAATGATAAAACTTTCTCTCTATCCTGTTAGCATTTTCATATTTTGTAATATCCTTTTTATATATGGTCACCCCGAGGCTATTTATTGTTAGATTTAGGGAGAAGATATTGCGGTCACAAGTTATCTGTCATAATAATTTGACGGCGCCTAGCAGTAGCGCCATCTACTGATATGTGATTGAACTTCTTTGATTTTGTAGTTGATTCCCTTGTGTTAAATATTGTATCACTGATAGCTAAGTAAGTTGGCTGCGCATATTAACAGCGCCATCTATTTGAATCAGAGTGAACTTACTAGACTGGTGTAGTAGGTTCACTCTAGCGAAGCGTCGTATCGTTGGTAGCGAGGCGTTCGTTATTGAGTCATAATCAAACGATTGGACAGAATAACGGTCGCAGGCGCACCAAGTCCTCGACGAATCGCTAATATATCTGTAATATGTTACGATTTCATTAAGTTGTCTTGTAAATCGAATGTAAAAGTACAATTAGTGGATTAGTGCTGGTTCAATTGTATTTTAACTGTGAAATTGATTTGTAACTCGTTAATTAAACTCAAACGTGAATACTTAGTGTTTCACTTACGCTCAACGCTCGAATACCCACGATGTCTGACCAAGATATGGCCACTCCTGCACCTACATCAGAAGTTGGCGATAAAGAGCGAGAAAATGAGCAAACTGATGGAACCCCTGTCTTGAAAGTGTTGAATCATATGGAAGCACTGTTTTCACGGGTACTAGCACAGCCACAAACCGTAAGTAATACAAGTAGATCACCCAAGCTCTTGGAATTTAATCCTGATGATTTGGAAGCCGATATAGATGGTTGGTGTAATGTATCCGAGCTAATTATAAAAACTAAACAGCTTGAAGGTGTTGATTTGCTGGTCGCTCTTTCAAGCGCTTTAAAAGGGCGTGCAGCCACATGTCTGACACGGTTGAATCTCAAAGAGTTGACATGGGATATTGTTAAGCAAGCATTAATTGCTAGGTTTTCTAAACCTAAATTGTATCAAGATCATTTTGATGACATATTGCGTTTTGAGATCAGTGCTAAAGAAACGGCACCTGAAGCGGCTATGCGTTTGTGGAATCTGATTGAACGCATTCCGAAATTAGAAATGCTTGAAGAAATAATGACTGGCTTCGTAATATCAGTGTTATGTCACAAAGATAATCTCATACGCCGAGAATTAAATGCTACTACGATCACAACTAGAGCTCAACTTTTTAGAGTACTTGGAGGAATATCTCTAAAACGACGATATGAAGGAACTGACAAGCAGGAACCGGAATTAAAACGCTCACGCACTACAAATGATAAATTTATTGGGAAATGTCACTATTGCGGTATAGCAGGGCACAGACAAGCTGAATGCAGGAAACGACGACAAGAAGACTCTACGACTGAATCATCTACGTCACAGGAATCAAGATCAACGCGCCCACTGGACAAACCAACAGCTGTATCCTGTTACTCTTGCGGCAAACCTGGACACTTGGCTCCTGCGTGTCCAAACAGAAGCAGAGCGGCAACGGTCAAAGAAGTCAACCTGTGTGAACATCAGTCCTCTCGAGGTATCCTGAATACGTCTTCCGGTGAGCGTGTATCCTTTTTATTTGATAGCGGGTCTTCTTGCTGCCTTTTAAGGGAGAGTCAAAGTAAACTTTTTCCAGGTACAGTGAGTAATGATCTTGTGTATCTTAGCGGTATAGGAAAGGATAACATAGCGTGTACGTCTCAGGTCCTTAGTAAGGTGTCAATTGATAAAGTTACCGAAACGCTGCTTTTTCACATTGTGTCCGATAACGTCATATCGACGCCGGTTATAATTGGCAGGGATATTTTTGAAAAAAAAGTGTGCGTTTATGTAGATGATGAAACGCTTTTATTAAACTACAAGAAAAATGTCAATCTTTGCGATATATCATCCAAACGGTCAATTACAGATGTCGAAACTGATTTGCAGGGGGAAGATAAAGAAGCCCTTTTAGAACTTTTAAATAAATATGCTGAACATTTTACTGACGGGGTACCAACCAGTCGTGTCAAAACGGGAGAGTTGAAAATAGATTTGATAGATGAGAGTAAGATTATAAAACGTTGTCCTTATAGACTTGCGCCGATTGAAAAACAAATAGTTAGGGAAAAAGTGGAGCAGCTTTTAGAATCTGGGGTAATCAGAGAAAGTTCATCGCCATTTGCCAGTCCGATACTCCTAGTGAAAAAAAAAGACGATTCAGACAGGTTATGTGTAGACTATCGCGGACTCAACGCCAACACACGTCCTGAACACTACCCGTTGCCTCGTATCGATGAGCAAATCGACCAGCTCTCAGGTTCCAAGTATTTTTCATCACTGGACATGGCTTCTGGGTTCCACCAAATCCCAATTCACCCTGGATCTATTGAAAAGACGGCCTTTGTGACACCTGAAGGCCAATATGAATACCTTGCCATGCCTTTTGGTTTGCGTAATGCGCCATCGGTGTTTCAAAGGTGTATTACTAAAGCTTTGCATCATTTGAAAGATAGACCGCTAATATACATGGACGATATTCTGTGCCACTCGAGTTCGGTTGCTGAGGGCTTACAGCACCTTGATGACGTTTTAGGAGCGCTCTCACAAGCTGGGTTTTCCTTTAACTTAAAAAAAATGTCAGTTTATGAAACAAAGTGTTAATTATCTAGGATATTCCATTCAGTCAGGTGAAGTGAGACCAAACGCCCGAAAAATCCAAGCTCTGATTGACGCCCCCCAACCCAAAACAGCTACACAAGTGAGACAGTTTCTGGGTCTCGCCTCTTACTTCCGGAAATTCATTCCCAACTTTTGTCATTTGGTTGGGCCACTATACCCCTTGACAAAATTAAAAGGACCCATTCAGTGGACAGCCCAGCATGAAAGTATTCGTAATTCTATTGTTAGCATTTTGACATCAGAGCCAGTTTTGACAATTTTCAACCCTGACATGCCGGTGGAGCTCCACACTGACGCGAGCTCTGATGGATATGGTGCGATCCTCATACAAAAGAAAGATAATTTGCCTCATGTCGTAGAGTATTTTAGCAGGCGAACGTCTGAGGTCGAATCGCGTTATCATTCATATGAGCTAGAGACCCTCGCAGTTGTACGCGCAGTAGAACACTTCCGCCATTACCTGTACGGTCGCCGGTTTCAAGTATATACTGACTGCAATTCCCTTAAAGCGTCAAAGTCTAAGATAGATCTTACGCCGCGTGTGCACCGCTGGTGGGCTTATTTACAGGCGTACGACTTTGACATAATTTACCGAGAGGGCCGTGGAATGGAGCACGCGGACTTCTTCTCACGGAATTTGACACCAGAAATAGATATTCCAAAGTGTTCTAAGGCGGATACTAAAAAGGTTCAGTTTGTTGAACTCCATCAGGGCTGGTTATCTGTTGAGCAAAAACGCGATAGTGAAGTTCAGGACTTGATCACCAAATTCCACAACGACCAGCTGCCCGAAACTGTAGCAAATACTTATGATGTTCGGGACGGAATACTGTATAGGAAAGTAGTTCGAAATAAAATAGTTTCATGGTTGCCAGTAGTTCCACGTTCCCTGATTTGGACGTTGATCAATCATATTCACAATGAGATACAGCATTTAGGAAAAGATAAGACTCTAGACAAATTATATGAGCAGTATTGGTTCCCTCAAATGTCAAAGTGTGTGCGCAAATTTATTGACTCGTGTATAGTTTGCAAATCATCAAAAGGTATTTCCGGTGCTCAACCTGTTCAACTCCACCCGATACCAAAAGCTCCGGTGCCATGGCATACTGTACATATGGACTTCTCTGGGAAGTTGAGCGGGAAAAGTGACCGGAAGGAATACTGTTCGGTAATGATAGACGCGTTCACAAAGTATGTGTTACTCGAGCATACTACATCCCTGGATGCAAACAGTGCTGTAAAGGCGCTTGACAAGGCTGTTTCCCTTTTTGGAGCCCCTAAACGCCTCATATCAGATCAAGGTAGTTGTTACATTAGCTCTGAATTTAAAAATTATTGCGCTAAGAATAAAATTGAACTTCATTTTATTGCTACAGGATCCAGTAGGGCTAATGGCCAAGTCGAGCGAGTAATGCGTACCCTAAAGAGCTTACTGACAATTATAGAAAACGATGCAAATAAAACCTGGCGTGACGAATTGGGCAATGTTCAGCTCGCAATGAACAGTACCAGGTCTGCTGTTACTAAATATACCCCCACAGAACTTATGTTTGGGATTCAGGCTCAATCACTAGGTATTTCTAGCATAAACTCAGATCCAGCAAATTCTCAAACTCGGTTAGACCTTGATGTCATTAGAGAGGATGCCTTAAATAATATTAATAGGGCTGCTGCATCAGAAATCGAACGTTTTAATCGGGGTCGTGCTGTCATCAAACCGTTTTCTAAAGGGGACTACGTGTTTATAAAAAGCAGCGAACGCAACCATACAAAACTGGACAGAAAGTTCAAAGGACCTTATTTAATAACGGCTGTACTTAATAATGACCGATACGAGCTCAAAAGCTTAAATAATTCTAATCGCACCTTCAAATACGCTCATGAAAACTTACGCGCAGTACCATCAGGTCACGAAGGTTTACTTGAAGTTTCAACTAGTTTGTTGAATGACGAGGAGACCGTGACGGCGGAAATAGATGCCGATAATAGTTTGCAGGTAGACCAAAATGATAGATTATCTAGAAATAGTTCTGACACCTTAACTGCGAGTTCTGACACTATTTCTGTAAGCCGCTCTGATACACTTTCCGTAGGTTCAGATACTGATAGTGTATATTCTGACCCCGAGACAATAGAAGTACAGTGTGAAGTTGAAGTTCATACCGAACAAGGCAGTCAGTAGCTTTAGGTATTATGTTGTCACCATTTATGTTTTACGATATGTTGTTGGAGTAAAGTTGGTCGAAAGGACAGTGGTATCTATGCCAGAGTCTGGTGGATACACTCGTCCGGTCCAAACTTGTAAGATGGCTGTTAGAGAGTGTCATCCGGGCCAAAGGGTCTTTGGTTGAAGGGATGCACGTCTCTATGTAAAGCATGGTGTTTGTGTGCGAATTGGTCGAAGGGACAGTGTCGTCCGGTTTAGCCATGCTTTTCATTAAGTTATCGCTAATCGAAAGGACACACTCGTCCGGTCCAAATCAACTAGAGAAGTATAATATTCAAGTGATCGGCATGTTTGCTTTTCTTACAAGTTTGTCAGGCTGGACGAGCGGATAGATGGGTCAGTCGTTGGTTTGTTACAGGACTGTTAAATGAAACGCGCCCGAGGACGGTCGACAGTCAGTCTGGCCGTGACGGCGCCTAGCAGTAGCGCCATCTACTGATATGTGATTGAACTTCTTTGATTTTGTAGTTGATTCCCTTGTGTTAAATATTGTATCACTGATAGCTAAGTAAGTTGGCTGCGCATATTAACAGCGCCATCTATTTGAATCAGAGTGAACTTACTAGACTGGTGTAGTAGGTTCACTCTAGCGAAGCGTCGTATCGTTGGTAGCGAGGCGTTCGTTATTGAGTCATAATCAAACGATTGGACAGAATAACGGTCGCAGGCGCACCAAGTCCTCGACGAATCGCTAATATATCTGTAATATGTTACGATTTCATTAAGTTGTCTTGTAAATCGAATGTAAAAGTACAATTAGTGGATTAGTGCTGGTTCAATTGTATTTTAACTGTGAAATTGATTTGTAACTCGTTAATTAAACTCAAACGTGAATACTTAGTGTTTCACTTACGCTCAACGCTCGAATACCCACGATGTCTGACCAAGATATGGCCACTCCTGCACCTACAAATTTGTATCATTGTTAATAAAATAGCAAGGCTAATACAGTGTACCAACATTGTAGTTGTCATTGTGACAGTTCTCATATCCCGCCATAATGTGCATTTTTGGCGCGTAAAGTCAATTTATGTTATCTGTGAGAGACTACTTTTTTAAGAATGGCAAGCGACGCTCAAGTGTTCTTGTAACTTGTTTTATTTAATTAAAACTGTACGAATATATTACGAATTATCAATTAAAAGCAGCCCAAGGATTCCCCAGAGCTTGGCCCGTGAGGTGGGCCAACAAATCAGAAGTGGTACGAGCTGTGGCAAAGTGCCCCTAAAGCCGGCGCCCGCTTACTTTGCTGAAGAAGTTTTCCTTAAATTTGGAGCTAAGGTCAGAGAATTCCATATGTTTTCTTCTGTTTTCACCGTATTACGGCGTTCAGAATAGCGATTGTTCACTAACAGGGCTGAAGTTTATAAATGTGACATGGGCATAAGGAATACTAACCTATATGAAGAATTATTTTATGCTGCTTAATAAACGTCTATTTAGTGGAGAGAACAAGCTCGTTGCGTTTTGTGTTGTGAATGTATTAACAAGAGCATGCTACGTGTGTTTGGCGTGTTGTGAGTGTATGCATTAATTTTTTTTTGAATCGGGACTGCTTCTACTGACTACTCTGCAATAGCTGATAATGTTAATTTAAGCGTTTCGACGGAAAGCGGAGTACATATTAAGGAGATCCCAGAGAGGAGAGGACAAGTGAAATACTTTGTTTAATTATTTTTTGTTATGTGGGTTACTTATACTGAAATGTTCAAGTGAAATAATTAATTCATGTACAAGTGAAACATTAAATTATATTTATTGTGCTCTTTTTTCAAGTTGGTTCTTAAACACTGTAATATTTTATTGATCAATGTTAACTTTACTGATCTTTGCTCTGAGTTGCTAGCTTTAACTATTTTTCAAGATTTAATTTCCAAAGTCAAATTAAAACATGGGAAGACCTCATAGCCGTAAGAGAAAACGTGATAGAAGTAATAGAGAGTCAAGTAGTAGTAGTGTAGATAGTCACCATAGTCATAATCATAAAAGTAGATCCTATGATAGGGCACACAAACACAAGCATAAGAATAGGAGTCAAGATAATCATTCATCTCATTCACATAGTTGTTGCCATAGAACACAAACACCAACAATACCATTTTCTATGGCATCTAATAATTTTCCCGTTTCACATAGTGTGGTGCCAGACTTTGACCCAAGTGATAATAGTCAAACCATACTTACTTGGTTAACAAAGGTAAATGAATGTGCCCAGATATATGGTTGGGATGACCGACACATTTGTCATTATGCATTACCAAAATTAGTTGGCTTAGCAAAGAAATGGTACCAAGGACTGCCATCAGTTCTGTTCACATGGGTTGAGTGGACAGAAAAATTAAAAGCAGCTTTTCTAGTAAATGAGAATTATGGAGATCTCTTGACAAACATGTTAAAATTACGTTGCCGGATTGGACAGTCATTAGAAAATTATTACTATGATAAAATGGCATTAATAAACAAGTGTGAGATATCAGGCCGTAAAGCAATTGGTTGCATAATACATGGTATTGATGACAAATTTGTCAGAATGAGTGCCGGAGCATGTATGTTCGGAAAACCTGAACAGTTATTAAATTATCTGCGCACTGTTTCTCAAAGTGATATGAATAATCCTGTACATGAAAAAAATATGCCACTGAACCAAGTTAGTCATGGTCAAAATAAAGCAAATGATACAAACACACAGTCATAAAGTGCACCAAGCCTCTAAAAAAATGTACTTACTGTTTTAAATTAGGCCATGAAATCATAGATTGTCGCAAAAAGGCAGGTTCAAGTAGCAATAAGGATCATATTTTAAATTAAGAAAACAATAAAAAAGTGTAATGCATTAATTGTAATATTACTACCTACAAGTGCCAATGACTAATATTATAAATCCATCTTTATCAATGGGCAACAATGTCACGCATATGTCAACTTTAGTAGCCGTAGCACTTCGATAAGATAAAGTGAAGCTCATAAGTTACTAACAGATTGGGACTTGTGTGATTTACCAATATTGCAAGGATTCGGAAATTAATTAGTTAAGCTAATAGGTAAGAGCCGAAATAGCTCAAACATAGAAAATTATCTCAAAATGTGCTGGTCCTTATGATCGGTATGAAATAGAAAATACTCCAATCATCTGTAAGCAAGGCAGTAAAGCGTACAAAGGCACTTATGCAGTAGATAAGTTGCACCCTTGGCTAGTATTCAGTAATGACGTTATTTCTAGTGACTCAGAGTAGTGGTAGGTATGTGAAAATGTAATTTGTTAATTGTTATCTAATTGAAGAGCTGTTTATATAAAGTCATATTAAGAAAAATAATGAAAATTATCTATTAGAGCAAAAATATAATAATAATAATGATATTGCAGTAATTTAAAGTATAAAGAAAACCTTCCAGTTCAATATTTAACTCTTAGTTTCTATTAGTAAATTGTTCTATAAGATAACTAGAGAGTAAAGAGATTGATATGAGTACATTTTTATATTTCTATATGTATCACTGCTTGCATTCCATATTAATTTATGTGATTATGTGACATGCAATTGATATTAAAATTGAGCTTTACGACATAACTGAAAGTATGTAGTACAATATCTTGTAGTGAGAGCCAAAGTTTATGATATTATTTAAGAGTGAAAATTGAATATACAATATATATAACTTGTCAAAAACTAAAAGAGAGACCTGTGAAGTTTGTTTTTAGAATACATAAATACTTCTTTATAGTGAGTTGATACAAGAAACAGTTTAAGTATGTGTACTTTAACCCCAGTGAATTTACATTGAAGTGTGAAATTATAAATGTTTATGATGCAAATTTAAGTAAAAAGAGATTGTTTATTATATACAAAAGTGAGTCATTGCAAGTTTTGTAATGATGAAAAATAAGAGTGAGTACATGATATGTACATTTAATAACAGTGAATAATTGCAAATAATTATACTGAAGTCATTTATAAAATAAAATAGAGAGTCAATGATATGTGAATATTTGCATTGATGTAGTTTATAAGAAACAGTGAGTCAGTGACATGTGAATTAATGCATTGATGTAGTTTATAAGAAACAGTGAGTCAATGACATGTGAATTCATGCATTGATCTAGTTTATAAGAAACAGTGAGTCAATGTCATGTGAATTCATGCATTGATCTAGTTTATAAGAAACAGTGAGTCAATGACATGTGAATTCATGCATTGATCTAGTTTATAAGAAACAGTGAGTCAATGTCATGTGAATTCATGCATTGATCTAGTTTATAAGAAACAGTGAGTCAATGACATGTGAATTCATGCATTGATCTAGTTTATAAGAAACAGTGAGTCAATGACATGTGAATATGTACATGCATTGATATATGAAGTAGTGAGACAATTACATGTTCTAAGAGTGAGTTGTTGCAGGTTTCAAGGGAATACCTGTTACAATCTAGTGTGTAAGTTATAATATAATTTTAAAATGTTTTCAATTATTTTCATAGCGCTGCTTAGTTTTTGTATAAACGTTAATTTAAAAAAACGCGAAGGCGCGTTTTGTTGCCAGGATTAGCCGAATGTTAGCATTTTCATATTTTGTAATATCCTTTTTATATATGGTCACCCCGAGGCTATTTATTGTTAGATTTTAGGGAGAAGATATTGCGGTCACA
>JALPQI010023024.1:0-23419 GCA_025490895.1 Thaumatotibia leucotreta
AGTCGATGGGCGAATCAACTTTTTTTGCTGTTTTGCCATGGTTACGGTCACCTGAGTCACACTGGTTTTATGCAACATTATGCTACCGTAAAACTAGCCAACTATAGTCCAAAAGCTCCCAAATATGGTCCAAAACTATGTCAGATATCTTCGATTTAGTGTAATTATTTTATTATTGACGCAGGTGTTACACAAAGTCTCCTCATTAAAGATTAAAAAACTTAGATAAAACTAAAGTAAAAGATTTCCATAGAGGCTTAATTACGAGTTGAACTTGTGGACCATAGTTGTAGTACTGGACTATAGTTGTATGGTTTTACGGTACTTAAATTATGCAAACATGCATGTAGTCCAGTTTGTACCTAGGTGATTCATTAACACCAGAACAATGTATGTTTACACAATAGTTTAAATATCATAAAATAAGCATATCTCAGGTTCTCAGCTGACCTAACTATGGCAATGACTGACGAAAAATTGTTGATTCACCCAGGTAATACAGAAACTTAGGGAATGGATAAACAATTTAAAATTAAGTTACTACATTCTTGAGTACATCCTATTGGTGGGGCTTTTATGGATACACTTCCACCCATTGGGATCTTTTGTGTGATCTTCTTGAGTACATACTGATGCTTCCTTGAACTTATGTCAGTAAAAACACGTAAACCAAAACTCACAATGAAAACTGTCACTATTTTTAAAATCCTCGTATGCCACTACTGAATTGGAATTGAGATACGAGCTTTATTTCAATTAAGTTTAAGTTTCGACGTTATACTTACTCAATCTTGTATCTATAGCAATCAAGTCATTCACCTATGTTTCACTCTGAATACGGGTGTTTTTTCCACCAAGTGAGCGTTGCATGGTTTGCCTGC
The DNA here is from genome assembly GCA_025490895.1 of Thaumatotibia leucotreta. Classification (NCBI taxonomy): domain Eukaryota; kingdom Metazoa; phylum Arthropoda; class Insecta; order Lepidoptera; family Tortricidae; genus Thaumatotibia; species Thaumatotibia leucotreta. Next base: position 882 of record JALPQI010023024.1, read on the forward strand.
CTATGGTTTGCCTTCCGTTGCCCAGCACTCGAGAACCTTTCCACCCCAACAGCCGTCGGTTCTACGTGCAATGTCTTGTTTGCTTTCGAAGCTTTAAGGTGACTATTTACAATTGTTTTCATAGTTTTCGGTGTCAAATATGTAATTTATTGAAAATGATTAAATGATGAATTATTCAATCAACTTTGGAGTCATGTCCATATTATTACGAACAATGACGCACATTTGTCCGACCTCTGGTCATAGGAGTAAGAGGCTGTTTTTGATCACATACACTACGTATGTGATGATATGTCAACGTCGTCAAACGTTTTAACCGTATCAAAAGCAATAATACCTGATGTGGCCTCGCGTTATGTGGTGGTGGGCCTCCCACGCCGTGGTGGTATACCATGTCATGCTTCAGCTGCGGCAGGGGCCCCGGTTGGGGTCCACTCTGGTGTTTACTGATGTCCACCGCTGCTAGGGCCTCTGCTCGGCTTAGGAGCCCGTCGTTTAGGCCCCCGAAAAGGTCACCCTGGAAAAACAAAATGGGTAAGGGCCAGCATTCTTAGTACAATGCTACAAGGAACAATCTTGGGTTTACATCAAGCGACCGAATGGTCATTCTATCCCCACTCTACGAAATTCGTTCGTTACACAAAACGTGATTCGTCGAAATTCGTTGATTTCGTAGAGTGGGGGATAGAATGAGCATTCGCTCGTTTGTTTGGTGTAAACCACCTTTAGATATAGGTTAGGTTAGTTAGTTTAGTTTGATTTAATATATGTAATATATGCAAATTGTTTTGCCGTATGGCGATGGCAGTAAGAATACATTTGACACCATATACCATCCCAACTCCTCCTGCGGGTGTCATAAGAGTCGACTGAAGTGTCACTGTTCATTATTTGATAAAAGATTGATGATGGGCAGCAGCGTCATCATAGAATGGACACATTACTGCGATCGCCAATGCGTCTATACGCATAGTTAATAGGAGAGGCTTACGTCCAGCAGTGGACTATCACAGGCTGATGATGTGATATAAATTGTAAAGTTTTGAAAAAAAAGTAAAAAACAAACATTTTATTTCTTATTTAGTTTGACATGTTTGAAAAGGCTTTCCAGAAAGTCCAGCATTTTGATACTTATATGTGAAGTAGCCCCTACGAAGAGTTTTCTGTTCATAATAATTATAATTATGTAAAAATATTAGAAAAGTAAGTTTAGGTAACGTTAACATAAACTTTTACATTTAGTTTAGTTAACGGATAAACTATTACATTTAGACATAGTTTGCATCTGTGAATCATGGTTGAATACAGAAAAAATCGAACTATTGAAGATTGGCGGCTACAGTGTATCCTCATCTTATTGTCGTGAGTCGCGCGAAGGAGGTGGTGTCCTTATATTAACTAAGAACACAGTAGTATGTTTTGAGCGGGCGGATGTGACTGCACAATCTATAGAAATGATTCTAGAGATATGTGCCATTGAAATACCAAAACTTGATCTTCTAATTATTAACATTTACTGGCCCAATAGTAAAAGGGAAACAGAAACATTTTATTCCCGTCTTAATGACATTTTGAAACTAATATATATTAAAGATAATTGTAAGAAGGTTATTATAGGAGGAGATTTCAATGTAGATTTTGCAAAAAATAGCAATGAGAGGTCCAGACTATCCGACCTAATGTCATCTTACAATTTTCATCAGAAGATAAAGGAACCTACACGAGTGACAGTGACAAGCTCTACATGCATCGATCTAGTGTTTACTAACTTTAACACCAACAATTGGGTCTTAAATGTTTGTGAATATGGCCTGTCGGATCATAGGGGCGTGTTGCTGTCCATGCCATCTTCTTTACCTAAACTTCATAACTTAATATCCTCTAGGAGAACTTTCAATGCTACGAATATAGAAAGGTTCCAATTAGAACTGCAGAATGTACATTGGGATCAGTTATTATCAGTTAACAATAGCATAAATGAAAATTACTATATATTTCAAAAGACACTAGTTCAAGCTTTAAATAAGTGCATTCCTAAGAAAACTAAAAAAATTAAATTAGTACTTAAACACACATTTTTAACTCCGGGCCTAAGATTGTCGTGTCGTAATAAAAGACTGCTAAAACCAATAGTATCATCATCTAATAATGTTATTTTACGAACCTACTATAAAAAATATTGTAAGATACTAAAAAAATCTGTGAATGTGTCTAAAAAACTGGGTAACAAATATATATTTCGTAATTCGCTCAATAAAACGAAAGCCATGTGGCAAATAATAAACAGAGAGACAAAGAAAAATACCAGTAAAATAAAACGAAATATTCAAGTTAAAACGCTAGAAAATAGAACATTAACTGACCCGAGTGAAATTGCCAATTTTTTTAACAGATATTTCTCTTCGGTTGGAAACTCTGATGAGATTCATGTTTATAATAACACGAATAAAAAAACCTTAACGGACTCACTTACCAAATCATTTTTTCTGAGCCCCGTCAAACCAAAAGAAATCCTTATGTCATTAAAAAGCCTTAGTAATAAAACTTCTTCAGGAATTGATGAGATTCCTCCTATTTTAATAAAAAAATGTGCCGAAATACTTACTATGCCTTACACCCAATTAATAAACCAGTCTTTCTCTGAGGGAGTGTTCCCGGACGCGTTAAAAATAGCCCTAGTAAAACCCATATTTAAAAAAGGAAAGAGTACTGATGTAGCTAACTATCGACCAATAGCTCTTCTACCAACTTCTGCGAAAATATTCGAAACTGCAATGATGAAACGTCTCTACACCTTCTATGAAAGGTTTAAAATTCTTCATGACGATCAAAATGGCTTCAGACAAAATCGCTCTACGACATTGGCTGTATATAAATATGTAAAACAAATTATAGACACTATTGATAATAAAAAATATGCGATAGGCCTTTTGCTCGATATGAGTAAGGCTTACGATAGAGTAAGTCATGAAACTTTGTTAATGAAACTACATAAAACGGGAATCAGGGGACTGCCCCACAAATGGTTCGAATCTTACTTAAGTAACCGCTCCCAATATGTAGAGATTGAAACCACAGACTTTCAGACAGGTAAAAAACAGTATGTAAGGTCTGATAGAGTCCTTACTACTTGTTCTATCCCTCAAGGCAGCGTTTTGGGATGTTGTTTATTTCTTGTATACATCAATGATCTTCCAAAAATTTTAGATAACCATAGTATACTTTTCGCGGATGACATCTCTATAATCCTTCCGTGCTCTGATGTCCTTGAAGTAGAATATAAATTGAACATGACTTTGCAAACAATACTAAACTGGTTAGAAACACATAATCTTAAACTAAACCTAGAGAAAACGAAAATTATTCAATTCAAACCACATCAGAAACAATCACTACCAATTCAGTATAGTTTTAATGATATAAGGATTGATTCAGTTACCTCAGCCACCCTACTGGGAGTAGAATTGGACACCCACCTGAACTGGAAATCGCATATCTGTAAATTATCCAATCAACTGTCATCTTTTATATACGCTTTCCAACACCTCAAACGCGTCACAGACTTTGATACGGCTCTCACAGCCTACTACGCATATGCCTACTCCCGAATGTCTTATGGTCTAGTACTGTGGGGACAAAGTACTGATGTAGGAAAAAATTTTATTCTTCAAAAGAAATGTGTTAGAATTTTAGCAAACATTGACCAAATGGAATCATGTCGACCTTACTTTATTAAATTTAAAATACTTACCTTAACTTCTATGTATATATTTGAATGTAGCAAATTTATAAAAAAACACTTTGAAATGTATACCCCAATAACTGACATTCGAAGAAATAACAGATACCTTAATAAACTTAAATTGCCTTTCTCTCGAATGAAATTGTTATCAATGAGTCCTCATCACATGATGATTAAGATTTATAATAAGCTACCTAACTCATTAAAAGGCCAGGAGAAAATGAGTGTATTTATAAGTAAATTAAAAAAGTTTCTCCTAACTAAATGTTACTATACTATAAGTGAATATTTTGAAGATAATTTTGATGATATATGAAACGCTGTTTTGCATGAAATCATGGCTATGTAACAACTATTACAGATATAATATTAAGACATCTAATTTCCTGATTGCTGTGCCCTTGCAGGGTGTCACATGTTCTTACTTTACCTAACAATCCATCTTATGTTAATGTGATATGCAATAAATATTTGACTTTGACTTTGACATATTTGACAAATGTTTATAGAATATAGCCAATCAAAACTTTGATGGACCAATCACAACTATTTCTAAATGGCGGTTTAAGTTTGTATAGGTTGACATTGTAATTAATTACCGTGATGCATTGAAGAGGGGGTGACACTTGTCAACTAAAATTTTGGACCGTTTTCAAAGGCAATTTAGTATGGCGTGCGGCTTCCATGTTTTATTTGTTCGTAGGTCAGGATATAATTAAACGTAAGTTTAAGCGATTAAGACCCGTTTGTCTTTAAAATATGAGTAATAATCGTGAAAGTTTAAACCAATATAAAAAGAAATGCTCACTCAAGCATAAACTACACAAAAAACTGCAATTGAAAAAAGTAAGACAGTCGCCACAAACAATTGGGGCGAAACTTTAAAAAAGCATCAAATTAAAAAAGTCCACACCCGAAGAACATCAAAAAGTCATGAGCGCACAACCTTCGGTCGAGTATTACTCTAAATTATTTATGAGTACCCCTGGCCTGAACTCCTGCTGACTTCCAAATACACCGTTTTATTGGCGAGACCACTTTTAAACCGAATAGTTTTCTTTTCGATTTGCCCTTGCGCGGGTTGCATGCGAATGGTGGATTTATGTCCCTCTTAGAGTTTCGAGTTTAAATTTCGAACGATATATCTCGGCGATGGCATTGTTTTTCATTTTCATTTTAACCTCCTAAGACCCAATGTACATTACAATGCACATAGTTGTTGCAATCCAATTTGCATCTTTCGTGAACCAGTTGAAGTAGAATTTCTTTTGTTTCATTACTTTTTGAAACAAACGAAATTCTTACCAATTTACATATACAAGGTGCCCACGGGGAAAGGGAAAAATTCTAAAAGCATATTCCTGAGACTAAAAGAAGCAAAAAATGTTAAATGAGTTTTGATCAAAACCGCAAAAAAAATTTTTTTTTAGTTTTGTTTGATGTTTTGAATGCCTTAATACATAAAAAAAGGATTTTATTAATCAAACTATCTCAACAAATACATTTTAAAGTTTTTTTTTACATTTGCTAGGTAATTAAAAATATTTGTGTTCATTTGGTTTCTGTCAATTAAGTGTGACAAGACTAAGACAACATGGTGACAAAATCGTTTCCTAAAATGCGTTTATCATAAAGTAACAGTCTAAAACGGTTTTAAGAAAAAATCTAATTTTCTCTTAAAATAGACTGAATCCAGAAAACTTCATATGACATTTTTAACTTCAAATTTGGTCAGAAATCCGCTGTTGAATTTTTTCCCTTTCCTCGCGGGCACCCTGTAGAACAAGGTTCAAATTAAAAACAGGAAAACTAACTATGGTGGGTCTTAAGAGGACGCATATTCTAACCTCCCTTATACATAAACGTTTGGGAACTTTTTGCTGGTGGTAGGACCTCGTGCAGGGTCCGCCCGGAGCTACCACCGTCTTACCCGTTAACCTGCCGCTAAATAGAAGTGTTTGCACTGCTGTGTTTCGGTTTGGGGGTACGATAGGTGTAATTACAGGCATAGATAGAGGCAATCCATCTAAGGCACTGGTCTCACTGCGAGCTACTAAGCTATGAACTATCGGATAAACACGAACAAAAGATACGCACTCCCGTGTAAATAAAAGAGACACGGCGATACTCGCCCAGCTATCAGCTGGGCATTTTCGCGAGAAGAGATCCAAAAAAAATTTTTTTTAAGGTAGGTAAATTTAATGTTTTTCCTACTCAGAATAACGAGTTCTTTCAATCTAGGAGAAAAAAAGTACAAGAAAAAAATGGTCTCACATTTTTCATACATTTTACATGCTCTCCACTTTGTAACCGCTGTAGAAAGTGTTTGAAAAACGGTTACGTAATAGAAACAAAAAGTTGGGACACTTTTTTTCTTCTAGTAGGATCGAAAGAGCTCGTGATTCTGAGCAGGAAAAACATAAAATTTACCTGTTTCAGAAAAATAAGTTTTTGGATCTCTTCTCGCGAAAATGCCCAGCTATCACCGCCGGGCGAGTATCACCGTGTCTCTTTTATTTATTTTTACACGGGAGTGCGTATCTTTTGTTCGTTTTTATAGCCGATAGTTCATAGCTTAGTAGCGGTGAGACCAGTGCCTAAGTCCTCAGTGTAGGCAGCGCATAGACGATTTTTTGATCGCTATGTTCATGGGCCTCAGTTCCTGCTTTCCATCAGGTGGGCTGAGAGCTCAAGTAGACACCTTCGTCACATAAAAAGAAACTTAGTAAGCCGCTAAGTATTGTTTATCTCTTTCAGACTTAATCAATATGTCCGTAAGCGAACGGGACAAACAATTTAATACTTAACCGCTTTTTAATTTAGGAGGCGGTTATGAATAATTTTTATGAATTATTGAGGCGGTTATGAATTATTTGGTCTAAATGCACCTGTGGAAACGCGGCTTTACTGCAACACAAACAACAATTTCTTTACCACGTTTTATTTCAAGAACCAGCTATGTTTGAAGTGCGAATATTTTAAAGTGTAGTGAATTATTTATGAATTTGTTCGCCCCCTGCCACTACGTGTATGTCAAAGGAGTTTAAAAATTCAGCGGTGAACGTAATACGCGGTAATACGCTTATGTGGATATGGCATTACTACTTCAGAAATGGGACGGAACTGAATAAATATGGACGATTTGCTTTCAGTTGTACAGCAGTGTTATTCACTAAGGAAACCGCCTTATCAGCGCTGTGTCAGCGCTGCGGCAGCGTCGAGCCTAAAAATAGTATTCACTAATGTACTTTAAACGACACTAGCGCTCGGCGACGAATGCGGCGTGAGCTGGAACTACACTGCGTCGAGAGTTACCGCCTACAGTTCGACGACGAGCTGTTCTACGTTAGTGAATACCGTTTTTCGCAGCGCTGCGCTCGACGTCGAAGTGAAGGCTGTCTCGTCGTCGAGCTCGTTGATGAACGCAGCGTCGAATGTGTGAATAAGAGAATAGCATAGCTGTAGTTGTACTAAGCTATGCTATTCGCTGCCGCGTTAATAACTTACCTACGAACCTGCGACCATATAACATGACGTGTAACGCCAGCTCAAATATGCCCCCAAAAACAATTGTTCAATTGTGCCAAGATGGGCAGGACATAGCGCTTTTCTTAACACCGCGCACATTTCGGCGCAATATTTTTGACAAATGTTTATGGAACATAGCCAATCAAAACTTTGATCGACCAATCACAACTATTTTTAAAGTTTTTATATGTCCTGCCCATCTTGGCACATTTGAACAATTGGTTTTTGGGGCATTTTTGAGCTGGCGTTAGACATCCATGTAATACACCGTGGTCTCGTCCACGGTGTATATGGTCACAGTTAACGTACATTTACTTTATGTCTGGCTCGCTCACACCAATGTGCGAGTACGAGCGGGATGGATAGAAAGTCAGTCCGCGGTACTAACGCCGCGGTATTAACAAGCAAAATTAAAAAAAACAAACTTTTTACAACCAATGAAAAAAATATTCTCGATGGGTTTTTTACATAACTAATTCCCCCGCCTCCTTAGCCTAGTTGTCAGTGACCCTGTCTACGAAGCTGGACGTTCCGGGTTCGAATCCCAACGAGGGCATTATTTGTGTATTTATTTATCACAAATATGTTGTTCCTCTGAATCTATAGGTGCATTGAGACCAAACGAGCATTCGCTCATTATATCCCACACTCTACGAAATCAACGTATTTCGATGAATCACGTTTTGTGTAACGAACGAATTTCGTAGAGTGGGGGATAGAATAAGCGAATGCTCGTTTGGTCTAATCCCTTATGTCGAATCTTGAACTTACCATGTTTGGGTGTGTAGTAATGTATATTTTACGAATATTTGCTCTTTCATATCCACTTGCCAAGTTTTGTTAAAGTTTTGCACCTATAGTTCTGGTTTTTAGTTATTCATTTATAAAAAACGTAAAATAAGGGACACCTTAACAAGGGGGCTAAGCAATCTTACTTAAAAACAATCAACTAATCATCACAAACGTCCTCCTTGTCCCAACACCTGTCCCTTGCTAAATCAAATAGCCAACCGACCCTAGCAATAAATTTCCCACCCTGTATATTAAATCTCTCATACACGACCTTCTAAATGTAATTACTGAATGCATCCCAAATCTAACATATATTATAATAATCGTAATTTATTCGTGTCACCCTTGAAAGTGTTTTTAAACTATTTTGAACTTTAAAACTATAGTAGTAAAGAAACTGTCACTAAAGGATTTACGTCGTTTTAAAAACGTATCAAACGATAATTTTAGCACTATTTTAAATAGAGTTCACACTAATTTGAACTGTAAACATTACAACATAAGTGCGATAATGGCATATACAATGTTCGAATGCGTACAGTAAGCAACACACTAACTGCAAGTATACTGTATCTCTTTACAATAGGGCTTAACATTCGTGGAAGATTGTACGGATTAGGGATATACTCAAGTGTTTTAAATTGCGACAGGGTTGTCACTTGTTAATTGTTAGTCTATTATGCGTTCGCAGTCGATTAAAGCGAGAAGGGGGTAATGTGAGCAGTGTCAACCCTACTAATCTTGTAGTAATATAATTATGTATGGGTTCGTTTGTTTGTTATCGTGAGATGAGAAGGGAGGACATTTTAAGCCAAAGTTACTGATACGATATTATAAGTAATGATAACCTATAATGCTCTATTAGTAATCAGAAAAACAGAATACCTAATTTTGGAGTGGATTTTGGTTGGTTAAATTAAAACGGTTACAGAAATAGAAACATAATATACTTATATCTAAAGGTCTGTTTTTACCTAGTACAGTACAGTAGTACTTTCCATTGTGCTAAAATCCATGCTACTTGTATGACTGCCTGTGTTCTAAATACAATAAAAAAATTAAATAAAATCTTCCCGCGGGTGTCGTAAGAGCCGACTAAGGGATTGAAGCGTTATTGACCATTCTTGATAGAAGATTTATGATGGGCAGACACATTACTGCGACCGCCAATCCGTTTGCCCAGCGTGGCGATTATGGGCATTTAATGCGTCTATACGCATAGTTAATAGGAGAGGCCTACGATTCCTCTGGATCTTGCACACCATCATTGACTCTACCAGTCTATCAATTTTTATCGTTATCGGAGACAAACGAGAAATGCTCAAATAAGTTTCTAAATAAACAAATTGAAATCCATTAAATTGATCCATCCTATAGGATTTGTTTAATATCATTATTTGGAATGCAAATAAAAAAACACTACACTCGTATAGTTTTACACAAGGGGTCTTGTAATGTAGTTTATTTCCCACGCCTTTTTACAAAGATTAGTTTGACAGAGGACTCTCATTGTCAGAGTAAAGGACACTCAATGGAGCAAATAATTGTGGCCCTAGTGTCAAAAGGAAATAACTCCCCGGCCGTTTTGAAAATCGGCGTAAAAAGGGCCCAAGTTTAAAGATGCATTCAGACCAAACGAGCATTCGCTATTCTATCGTGATGATCCCCCACTCTACGAAATTCGATCGTTACACAAAACGTGATTCGTTGATTTCGTTAGAGTGGGGGATAGAATAGCGAATGCTCGTTTGGTCTGATCTGAATGTACCTTATTACAAAGTGCGTAGATATACTACCATTTTTCAGTTGAAAGTAGAAAATACGTAATCAAACCTGTAACTTGATTTATTTCATAATCACGCACTTTCAGAATACAATTTTGGTTTTATCACCAACTTAAAACCTTAAACCTGAAGTTTACATACATTTATTGTTAAAATAATTATGTAATTGATATTTATTAGTAACGTAAAAATGTATCTGCGAACGTGTTTCACGATATGTGCCAAAGACGTCAAACACTATGGACAGCCAGCCATAGTTGTTTACCTTTTTTACTTTCAACTGAAAAATTTAATACGTGATTCTTGGGTCATGAAACACTGGTCTCACCGTGAGCTACTTAGGCACTGGTCTCACCGCGAGCTACTAAGCTATGAACTATGATATGGGCAGACAAAAAGAGACACGGCGATACTCGCCCGGCGGTGATAAATGATATCTGGGCGAGTATCGCCGTGTCTCTTTTATTTGCGCGGGAGAGCGTATCTTTTGTTCGTGTTTATAGCCGATAGTTCATAGTTTAGTATCCCGCGGTGAGACCAGTGCCTAAGCTATGAACTGTAAACTTTAAACACAAACAAAAGATACGCACTCCGTGTAAAACAAGAGACACGGCGATACTCGCCCGGCGGTGACAGCTGATAGCTGGACGAGTATCGCCGTGTCTCTTTTATTTACACGGGAGTGCTCGCGCTGAAACCAGTGCTACATGTTTTCAGAATCTAGTATCACACAGTATATCTACGGACTTGTATTAAACTTAGATCCTTTTTCAAGGGGGAGTTGTACCCTTTGTCAATAGAGCCAAACAACGCTGTTGACAATGTCAATGATTTTCATCACACTTGTTTCTAAGTACCTTAGTTCGCATTCGGGGGGAACGTTTAAATAATCTGTTTGTTTCAATTAAAAAGATAGATGATTGCGATTTATTTCAATTGTTAATGTTATTAAAAAAGGATTTTGAGTTCATGAGTGGAGTTAAGTACGTATACCTAACTCTTAAATTTTTACGTAATATCAACTAATGGGTCAAATTCTTTTCGTTGTCTTTAGTCCGTGGGCTAGTCGGCCTGAAATTAGAAAACGGTATAATTTGGGGGTACCGAGTGTCCTTTTTACAGTAGTTAGACATATTCATAAGGATGTTAAAAAAGTATGATAGACATCTCAAAGCCCGTATGCCTATTAGCTACCGCTAATAGGCATACGGGCTATTTCAAGATTTCCGTTGTATGACAGGTATGGTTAAAATTAGGAGGTACAAATTTTCCTTTTCACGGCTGTTAGGTAAGCTTATAAAAACGTCAAACTTGGTGCCAACGGGACCATCCTGGGGTTATACCCGTTCGAATAAACATAATATGAATATCAGATCCTGACTTTCAAAGACTTCGAATAATGGTGCATTTAGACCAAACCGCTCCCCACTCGTGGTCCAACCGCTATGTCCAACTGCTTGTGCCAAGGGGAAGTAAAATTATCCATAGTCCAACCGATTGTACTACGAGGAAGTTAGTTTACGCGTGGTCCAATTGATTGTACCACGGTACATTAAATTTATCGGTACTCCTATACTAGAACATATATTTACGTATACTAGTTGGACAATTGCCCCTCAGTTGTACTATGGGTTAAAGTTATATGACAATAAAAAAAAAGTAATCTGATGGTTGGACCACGGATAATTTTACTTACCCGTGGCACAATCTGTTGGACATAGCGGTTCGACCACGGGTCGGGAGCGGACTAAGCGCGCGAATGCTCATTTTATCCCCTACTCTACGAAATCAACGAATTTCGACGAATCACGTTTTGTGTAACGAACGAATTTTGTAGTGGGGGAAAGAATGAGCATTCGCTCGTTTGGTCTAAATGCACCTTAACACTTAAAAAATAACCGTGGTCAATATTTAGTTTGTTGAAGTGTCCCACTGCTGAGCAAACATAACCCAAGTACGAGTAAGAGTAGGTTTAATTTGCGACGAAAGTCGAAGGATAATCAGGAGGTGCATTTAGACCAAACGAGCATTCGCTCATTCTATCCTTCACTACGAAATTCTTTCGTTACACAAAACGTGATTCGTTGATTTCGTAGAGTGGGGGATAGAATGAGCGAATGCTCGTTTGGTCTAAATACACCTATAGATGGACAAAATGTGCGTTATTATTCGCAATAATATGGACAATTGGACATGACTCAAAAGTTAATTAATAATGTTAATAAAAATAAAAAAGTTAATAAAAGTTAGTTAATAATAATTTCTTGAAATTTTATTTCGAAGCCATAAGCTGAATATTTAAAAAGTTCATAGCTACCAGGTAATCTTACTCCTAATCTTACCTCCACATGGCCTCACTTGTTCTATTATATAAAATAAGTCTATACCAAATTTGAGGTAATTTGCTGATTATTTACTGGTCGCTCAAAACGGTTAAACTTTCGCTGATCTCATACAAATCAAAAATGTACACTTCACTAAAATTCTAAAATTGAAGCAGCATATGCTTAAACGAGTGGGCCTTACTGAAAATCTAAAGTTAAAGCTATGGAAACTCACACCAGTTTAAAAAAAAATAGGGGAGATTTTCATTTCATACATTTATGTACTGCCGAATTGGTGAATTTTGAGCGACCTCTAAAGGTGCGTTCAAACTAAAAGAGCATTCGCTGTTCTAACCTCCCACTCTACGAAATTCGATCGGTACACAAAACGCGATTGGTTGATTTCGTAGAACGGCCGCTAGAACAGCGAATGCTCTTTTGGTTTAAACGCACCTTAAATGACGCTCGATTACTCTGAAAATTGGTATACATTACTTTTAGGGGATATGTACAATAATAAGCCCTGTGGAGCGGGAATATTGGAAAAAAAAATGTTTTTTTGGACCACCCTACTGCCAGGGTATAATAGGTAATTTTCAGAAAATTATTAAATTGTTAATTATTCAATCAAAGTCCTGTTCATATTATTGAAAACAATTATTTACTCACCTCTGTCCGATCTCAGGATCCTTAGCCAAGTTGCCAATCGCTAACGCTTAGTAGCGTATCGTAGTTTTCCCTCTCTGCCACTCTTTCATATTAGTGCCACAAAGACAGTTAGCCTTACGTTTACGATTGACGATTAAGCGTTACCGATTTTCAAATTGTCTAAGCCTGGTCTCTGGTCATAATAAATTGCTTCAGTAACTATTCTGCCGTCACGGCGTTTCCCATTCCACAACCACTATAAAACTCCACTTATGAAATGACACCCACCGGTCCCTGAGCGTAAGTTTTATTACGAACTCGTAAACTAGCCTCTTATGGCAAGAAACAGGAAACTGTATTAATAAACTCTTATATAAGATGCCCACGAGGAAGGGAAAAAAACATGTTCCTGAGGCTAAAAGAAGCAAAATATGTTGTATGAGTTTTGATAAAACCTGCAAAAATAGCACATTACGACAAAAGTGCGAAAAACATGAAATTCGAAACGAGTGGCGATGTTTTAAATCGACACGAGTTACTAATTTCGTTTTTGCACGTGTCTCGTACGACGTTTTTTTAGTACGGATGGCCCTCCGATGTTTTGGACCTGACGTAAAATGACCCACCTCTCGCACTATAGCCTAAAAAGTACACCATCTACTAAGTGCTAAAAATGTAATTTTAGATGTTTTAAAATACAAAACAAGGCTTAAGAAACTGTCTGAAATTCGTAATTAGCACTAAACCCATCTACATAGTGTAATCCTCTACTTACACTGCAAAATCCAACATATAGGAAGCTATATAACCATAACCCTCGTATACAACTATACATCCTTATTACAAACGTGTAAGGTGCAAATTCGTGTACATATTTATGACGCTGGATTAGCATGATGAGCACATCACCACTAATCCCGAGTTTACGACATCAAAGGATGTACTTTATAAAGGACGCCGGGAGAAATAGGGTGCAGACTTGCCTTTAAATACCGCGGGAATATAAGTGAAGAACTACTCGTAAACTCCATTATCACAAAATAAAATAAAAAAAAAACTCCAACCGATTTCTCTAAGATTCCAGCATCAGTTAGGCTACGGCGTCGGGCTTCTAACACTCTCGTTAGTTATTACGTACTTACCTCCCTTGATGCATAATATACTATACTGCTAAATGAAAAATAAATAATGAGGAAGGTAAATAATAGTCTGACATTTGATAAAAATCATACCGTAGTCTTTAATTGGATACCGGTGTATCGTGATATGTCAATCAATATATAGAACCGTATAAATATACAGGGTGACTACGAAGGGTCGTTGCTTATTTGCATCGAAAAAACCTGGGTCAACATTTTTTTCGTTATCTTGTCACGCTTTTAGTTCCTGTTTCGACTCAGTAAATTAAAATAATCCGGTGCACTTGTATTACTTTTTCACGCTAGATTTTAATCCATACATCAGAAATTGAAAACAAAACATCATCTCATACAAAAATCACCACTGCGTCACGTTTTTTAGGGACACAAAATAATTGTCAATCCAATTGTTTCATGATTAATTCAGGAAAAGTACAATATAGTCTGATGTTAAAAAGGGTTCTACTTATCCTGTAAATATTTGAAAACTGTCTTTGAAATCCGCCCATTTGCGGTTTTTCTGTGGAAAATTACTCCTGACCCATATTTATTGACCGTATTTAATGTATTCATTTATATTACTTTATTATTATTGGCAGTTTGTCTTTCGTTATCTTTTAATTTAATTATGATTATAACTCAAATATATCTACCGAACTCATTCAACTTTTGATAATAATTTATACAATTTTCAATACAGAACCCCTAGTCCCACCCTGTATTCACCTGCTCACAATTTAGCACCTGTGCGGAAAGAGTAGTCTTCTGGCTGCAATGCACACCAATATATCTCACGTGCCTCTGATTTCGATCAAAGTTCATGAAACTACTCAATAAGGTTTCAATAACAAGAGAAAATTGATACAAATAGGCATTAAGTGACAGCAATTATCGCTTTCAATTTAGACTCTAATTATATAGTGACAGGGTTCATTTCGGCCGTCAACTGCACTTTAGTCTCATTTGCTGATGTCAACTGACAATATTTATTAATGTGACGGTTATATTCGAATTTCGAACTGTATCGATAAAATTATGAGTAAATAAAGTGGATACCAAAGGGTTCCGTAGCCAAAACGGCAAAAACGGAACCCTTATAGCTTCGCCATGTCCGACTGTCCGTCTGTTCGTAGCATAGCTCAGTGGCCGTTAATTTAATACTAGAAATCTGCAATTTGGTACAGGTGTACACATTAATATCCGTGAGGTGACGGCAGTAAGAATACATTTGTCACACCCCAACTCTTCCTGCGGGTGTCGTAAGAGTCGACTAAGGGATTGAAGTGTCACTGACCCTTTTTTTGATAACGATTGATGATGGGCAGCAGCGTCATCACAGTGGACACACATTACTGCGATCGCCAATCCGCTTGCCCAGCGTGGTGATTATGGGCATATACCTCCTAATGCGTCTATATTATGCATATTTAATAGGAGAGGCCTACGTCCAGCAGTGGACTATCATAGGCTGATGATGTACACAATAATCATGCCAAAAAAGTGGTACAATAAAAAGTAGAAAAAAAAAATTTCGGAGATAATCGCTCTCACCCTGTAACTCTTATTGATAAGTAGGTCCTAAAAATATTTTTAAAAAAAATTTAAAAATAGTGAGCTTATAGGGTACTTTAAAATAAAACTATTTCGAATATAATCAGCTTAGCCGTTTTTGAATAACTACGGAACCCTACACTGAGCATGGCCCGACATGCTCCTGGCCGGTTTTTGAACTATAATATAACATCTATTTTATTTATTAACTGACTTCAAAAAAGGGGGTTCTCGATTCGACTGTTTGACTCACCCGGCGGTGATAGCTGATAGCTAGGCGAGTATCGCCGTGTCTCTTATTTACATGGGAGTGCGTATCTTTTTAGTTTATAGCCTATAGTTCATAGCTTAGTAGCTCGCGGTGAGACCAGCCTCTACGGAATAGGGAATCCCCCACGACAGCGTCAGACTTTTTTGCGGCAATCCCGGAATAGAGCTGAGCTAGTGCTATGGAGAAATCCCCGAAAACTAACTTAGGAGGCCAGCTATGCTATTCTCTTATTCACACATTCGACGCTGCGTTCGTCAACGAGCTCGATGACGAGACAGCCTTCACTTCGACGTCGAGCGCAGCGCTGCGAAAAACGGTATTCACAAACATAGAACAGCTCGTCGTCGAACTGTAGGTGGTAATGGTAGCTCTCGGCGCAGTGTAGTTCCAGCTCACGCCGCATTCGTCGCCGAGCGCTAGTGTCGTTTAAAGTGCATTAGTGAATACCATTTTTAGACTCGACGCTGCCGCAGCGCTGACAGAGCGCTGATGGCAAGGCGGTTTCCTTAGTGAATAACACTACAGGTTAAGACGGTTAAAATAGTAAAGTAATATAGACTTACATTGTGTCTTGGGGACCATGAGTTGCACATCAGAGAGGCATCCTCCAATATCCGGCTCTGTAATAGAAACTTCCGTTAGTATATTTACAAGTCGTTATTGCACACCTCTAAAAAAACAGCAGCAAAATCCATACAAATATTTTTTTTACAATACTAGTTTTCTGCGCTGTTTTGCACGGGTATAATTTTTATTTTTATAATCGTCATGTTGTCCTGTTTTTTTTTCAAGACAAATCTTTCATTCAAATAACATACAATAATTTAAAATAAAATAAGTAATTAGTGAATATAAAATATAAAGTTCTAGAAAAATTGTTAATCGATGTGGGGAAGGGCGGCACCATCGGTATAATGATAAAACTAAAACCTACGTCTTGAATTATTCTATTAAAACTGTATTAAAACCGTTGCATAGCTAATTATTTATAGGCTGCAGTTTGACAACATTTATTTTAAACACAAGATTAAAATTTCATTATTATTTCAGTACTTACTACATCAAAAATTATTTTAAATATCGCGAATTCAAGTATGATACTTTCAATGTATTTTTTTTATGTTCCATAGATAGGCCATAAATTCAAAACAATTTGGAATTATTCGAAAGGAGTGTCGTTAACCCGCCATTTTCAGAGTATTGTTTACAACTACACTATAATAAATAAATAAAATAAATAAATATCTTGGGACATCTTACACAAATCGACCTAGTCCCACGGTAAGCTCAATATAGGCTTGTGATGTGGGTACCAGGCGATGTTATATATAATAGATAGATACACATAGATACTTAAATACACACACAGCCACGACCAAGGAACAAATATTTTGTGATAAATAATTACACAAAGAATGATTTGAACCCTGAACCTCCAGCTTCGTAGGCAGTATAATACTTTTATGGATCGTCAGTAGAAAAATCATCATCATCATTATATTCAGCCGTTATTCGCCCACTGCTGAGCATAGGCCTCTCTTCTTGTACGCCACTGGTCCCGGTCCTGAGCTAACCTCATCCAAAAGTGACTCGTATTCTTCCGAATATCGTCCACCCATCGAGCGGTCGGACGAGTAGAAAAATGACAAAGCATTATAATAAAGGTTAATTTTTTCGCGTGTTTTTGTTGTTTTTTATTAACGATGTGCCTTACAATTCTTTAAATATCAACTTTACTGCTAAATGACCTACTCTTTTAAGTTCTTTTCAATTTATTAAACAGATGTTCTGTACAAAAATTACTGCAATCTACATCTTAGTAATAATTTCTTCGTGTATTATGCCGTGCGTAATGTTAAATAATTTATTTAACTACAGTCATCATCCCTATTAAGTGTAAAGTTTTAAGTTGGTGATAATGATAAAACCAAGTTTGTGGTCTGAAAGTGCGTTATTATGAAATAATTCAAGTTAGCAGGTTTGTTTACCTTTTATCTACTTTCAACTGAAAAATGGTATAAAAATATATAACCTTTCTCTCACTATGAATACGGATTTTTTTCAACAGAGTAAAAAAAGTTACTACTTATCGGAAAGGATCTCATTTGGCATCACATTTTTAGGGTTTCTAAGCCAAAATGGCAAAAATGGAACCCTTACAGTTTCGCCATGTCCGTCTGTCCGTCTGTCCGCAGCATAGCTCAGTGGCAGTTTATACTACAAATCTGCAATTTGGTACAGGTATACATATTAATCATGTCAACAAAATGGTACAAAAAACATTTTTTTTTGTATACCTCCCCAACTGGTGAAATGGGGATGATGTAATCCTATAGTGTGGGGTATCATTGACTAGGCCTTATTCTTTTAATAAGAATAAGGGTATTAAAGAATTTTTTTTCTAAAGTTAATATTTTCGGAGATAATCGCTCCAGAAGAAAAAAAAATTGTGTCCTCCCCCCTCTAACTTTTGATCGGAAGGTCCAAAAAATATGAACAAAATCATGAATAGTGGGAAAAATCATGAATAGAGTACTTTAAAATAAAACTATTTCGAACACGGACCTACGGAACCCTACACTGAGCATGGCCCGACATGCTCGTGGCCGGTTTTATTTTCTTTTCAACTGAAAAATTGTACAGACCCGAGGTAATATACCTAAAGAGACGATATTTACCCTACTCGTATACTAGAAATGACAAAAGTAACCTTTGCGTGTTTTTTGAAGGCACGCTCCGGTTCTGAATAATATATAAGAACACTCCGAATTAAATTGTCGTAAGAATTACTTGAGGGTAATTACTGGATACGATTGAACAATTTTAAAATTGTTCGCTTTTAGGCACTGGTCTCACCGCGAGCTACTAAACTATGAACTATCGGCTATAAATACGAACAAAAGACACGCACTCACGTGTAAATAAAAGAGACACGGCGATACTCGCCCGGCGGTGAGAGCTGATATCTCCTTTATTTACACGGGAGTGCGTATCTTTTGTTCGTGTTTATAGCCGATAGTTCATAGCTTAGGCCTTGGTTTCACCGCGAGCTACTAAGCTATGAACTATCGGCTATAAATACGAACAAAAGATGCGCACTCACGTGTAAATAAAAGAGACACGGCGATACTCGCCCCGCGATGATAGCTCTTGACGAGTTTTTAGGGTTCCGTAGTAAACTAGGAACCATAGTTTCGCCATGTTCGTCTGTCTGTCCGCAGTATAATGTACCTACATATGTATTGTATGCGTATGGTACATACAGGTACACGGGATTTTTTTCGGGTACTTCCCTTAGTAAAGTGGGATGTTTTTTTTTTATGTTGCCGTAATCCAATAGGCTGGGGTATCTTCAATAGGTCTTTGAAAAAAAATAAGGGTGCCAGAAGAAACTTTTTTCTGAATTCAATATTTTTGAGATAAACCGCTTCAGAATAAAATAAAATTTTGTCCCCCTCCCCTTGAACTTTTGATCCTTGAAAACATGAATAATGATGGGCGTATAGAACATAAATAAAATTTTGCACCTAATTGCAGACACATAGAGCCTTTGGACGACTGAAACAAAAACGGCTATGCGACATATTATTGGTAATTTATTATTTTATCTCGTTAAAAAACTTAGATTTATTTTTAGGAAATACATTAAAATACGTTAAACTGAACATATTTATCAAAATAAAATTTTGGCCTACTTTGAGTGAACAAGATTCAAAATAAACAGTTTTTTGTGTCTCCTGTAAAGTAGCGATAAAACACATAGCGACTTTAGTAGGAACAGCAACGAAGTGTAATAATAATGACATTTCATGCACCCTATGCCGATACCAATAAGGCTCTCGACTGATCAGTCAATTTGGCGTTTGTACTTTATTGAAACTCACTTTGCTTTAATGACTTTTGCATACAAGGAACTAATCGAGTAAAAATTGACCTACGATTGATTACGAAAACGTCTTGGCGACTGTTCTTTCTATTCAGGTTATTTATTCATGTACATACTTAAAATAACCCTTATTGTATGTGTATAAGGGTGTTTTACATTCATGGTTATTATGCTCTTTTGGTAGTAATGCAAGTACTTCAAAACGGCGTTTGTATAAAGTGTAAATTAGTTACCAGCGTAATTTGAACTCTAAACGGGTGCAAATTGTAAGTGATTATAGTTTAATGTAACGTGGTTGTTGTTAATCGTCTTTGATGGCAAATAAAAGAGTGTTTCTGACGGTTATTGGACGTATTAATAATACGGCTATTATTACAGACGTCATTTTAAATTATGGCACGGAATAAGTACCTATGTACGGAAGTACGAACGAATAGAACATGGAAGCTGCACGCCATACAATATTGCCTTTCTGAAACGGCCTCGAAATTCAATGGCAAGTTACCCCTTTATCACATCACACTTATGAATTTCAATATAAATGTTACCTGAAGAGATTCGAATAGAAGGCCGCTAGTAGAACGTATTGCTTGCCCTTTAGAGTATGGTCAAAGGCCTTTATAAAGGTGCGTTTAAACCAAAAGAGCATTCGCTATTCTAACCCCCCACTCTACGAAATTCGATCGTTTCACAAAACGTGATTGGTTGATTTCGTAGAACGGGGGATAGAACAGCGAATGCTCTTTTGGTTTGAACGAACCTTTACAGGGTGGCACATAGTTACCCGAGATTTTCGATCGGCGTCCGCTAATAAGCTGGAGGGGCAAAGTGGTGTAGGTATCAGCCGTGAAAATGTGAGGATGTGGGTTGAAATCCCACCTCCAGCGTTGGAAAACGCGGTGTTTTTTTGGTATATGACATCTAATATATCATAATAATACGTATACCTATGCAAATTATTATACTTATTAGGTAAAGGTATGTTTAACTTGAGATTTCCTCATTTACTTCATAGAAAATTTTGTCAGAGAGATAGAAAATGGTTAAGTGGCAGTCAAAGAATGCACCCTTATCTCTTTTAACCATCTAATGCATACGGAGCGATAAAATTATACCCACTTTGGTTTTGAACTCTATTCACTAATGTTATGGTTCAAATTCGAATAGAATTTTTTCCCGTCTTATGAACTACACGGTTAAAAGGCACCTAAGTGCATTTAACTTTACTTTGACGTATTATTTTGTATTTCCTGAACTACGTTGTAATGTATTTTAACATTTTATTTAGGGTTGTAACGAATGTTCTCATGTAAGGGGTAATACATTTAACTGAAGTACTCTTAAAACGAATCAAAAATGAGGAGATCCGTAGACAAACTAAAAGTCACTGACATAGCCCTCCGGATTAGCCGATCAGTGGGGATGGCACGACAGTTGTGTCATCATACCATCATACTCTATGATGTACGACACGAGTGACGTCTCATGAACTCATGAAACAATTTTCGGCCGCCATATTGAAATCAACAAGTTTTGAGCTATTATGGTTTCGGATTAGCAAGCTGAAGTGGCAATGGGCAGGCAGGCCACATTGCACGCAGAGCAGATGGCAAATGGATGACTAATATAAATGCGGTATGTTGGAAGATATTAGTATTTAGGAAACACTGAGTATTACTTAAGGGTGAAAGGGGTTATTAAATTTATGGTTACGGTCTTCTGAGTCACGACGGTCTTATGCAAAATTATGCTTTTTAAACTATGCAAACACACATTTTATTGGTGTTAATAAGCTATTTCCTTAATTTGCCACCTACAAACATGGACTACAAGTATGTTTGCATAACTTAAGTAGCATAATTTTGCATGAAACCAGCGTGACTCAGGTGACCGTAACCATGGCAATAACAGACAGAAAAAAGTTGATTCACTTAACTCTCCATTGACCAAAAAATTGAATTACTCCGCGGAACTCTAAGCCTATCTTCATAATGCTATCCTATTTCAATGAAAAAAACACCTGCAAACCCTATAAAAAGACACTCAAACAGAATCGGATTTTCCCATTACACTTAAACCGTCATAAACCACCATAATTTTCTTTTCACTCGACAGCAATCGATATAATTACACACTTTGCAGAAAACATCGTTCAAGCCAAAACCGCTCTTTAATCTTTACTTTAAAACTATAAAACATACACACTTTTGTACCTTACATTATTAACATAAGGTCCAAACGTGTATACATTTTTATGCTGAAACTGACGCAATGAAAGTCTAAAGTCGACTCCACTTAGGTAATACAAGTCACAATCAGTTTGTTCATTTTCTACCTTATGACAGAGGAGTATGGTCGAATCGTGGTAGGTAAATGCTTGATTGTTTTACTTAGGTTAAAATACTTTAATGAGAAAATAGGGCAGCCATCTTGGGTAGCGAAAGCATGGAATAGATTATAATAAATGGGTACTTAAGGTTTCTGTCAAGGTTTAAGCTAGTTTTTGATACTCTGGGCCGAATGGAGCTTTGGCTCTATGTAATATGTATACAGGGTGACACATAAGTCGGGTGTTGCGTTTTTTAATGTTGTATTAGTAAATAAACAAAAGTAAAGACCGGTATCATAAATAACTAAAATTGGCATCAAATTAGGAAAATAAAAGTTTAATTCAATAAATATTTTCAGGGATCACGAAAGCTTAGCACGTGGGTTCAAACCCACCTCGGACATTTTGTAAATTCAATATTTTTTTCTTTAGTATAAACTTTATTTAAAAACCGTATAAGATTAAAAACGCATTTTTATTTTGATTAAGGCACAGACACAATTTCTTTGCGCTCGACCTTTAGTCTGCGTTTCTACCAGAGATG